>JAOSBK010000009.1:22093358-22114264 GCA_027568895.1 Erythroxylum shatona | reverse complement strand
AACTATAACTAAAGAAGATAAAGTTACATGTAAATACACTTGCTTTCCAGGGCACTATATTTACATAACTCCAACATCATCTACTTTCTCATATAATTCCTCAAAAGTAAACTTATTGGAGGAATCAGACTCATTAGGAGGGGCAACGGTTTTAACTCGAGGCATTGTGTTATAGAAAACATACATCGAAACATAAACTAAGCAAACAAACAAAGCAAACCAAAAATGATAACCTAAGCAACTAGCAAAGGAATCTTCAACAATTCTAGGTAACCTAGACAAAACTAATCTAAAGCTAAAATGGAAAAGAAAAACAAAATTTACAACCTAGTCAACCCTAAACATTACATAAACTAAGAAAAGAGGAAAAGAAGTGCTTATGAAGAAATGAAAGCTTCGCAGATAACTTGCAAATGAGAGAATGAGTTAAGGAGAATAGAGGATGGCTGTGCCGAAGAGGAGAATGTGTAACATATAAAGAGAGTCGGAAGGGTTATAAGGGAATTGGAGAGTGAAATGACAGAAAAGGGCATGGTGAATAGGAAAGGTTAAGAACAAATAGAGGCAGAATGGTAATCTCACAAGGTAAAATTTACACGGATTCGACCTTCAACACGGTAAAAGTTGAAGTTAGCCACGACAAAGTTAACTCAAAGCACATAAATAGAAAAATATTGAAGTTTTGCCATGGCGACATAGAATCCACACCGCAATGAAATTAACCCAAAAGGAATATAGAAGAACAATTAGAAGTTCATCGTGGTGACGTGGAATCCACGCTGTGACGAAAGTTACCTGAAAGAAATAAAAAAATTACTGGAGACTTTGCCGTGGCGAAAGGATGAGTTCGCTGCGACGAAAGGATAATTCGCCTGAAACTTAACAAGACATACATAAACTTTTAACAAAGGAATGAGAAACATGATGGACAAACAAATGACACAAGCTGGGTACTCAGTAAACCTTTAAATGCATATATAAAATTATAAGGCACCAGATAAGCTCAAAAAAATAAAATGCAACACACTTAACCATATCAATTTCCTCAAGTTTGAAGACATATCATGCATCAGGCCAATAAGTACAGTAGAAATAAAGCAGGAGGCAGAACTAGAAGGGAATCTTATTGAATTTGCAAACTACAAATTAAAATAACACTAGACTAATGTTCCTACTGAAATAGTTTATCCCCCACACTTACTTAACAAACTAATATACCTGATAATGTCATAATCAATCACAGAGCAAGAGTAAGTAAATAAGTGAAGGAAAGAAACAACTTGAGATTTACGGAGGTTGTTGGTTCTCATGATAGAGCTTCAATAGATGGCTATTCACCTTGATTTTGGCTCCAGTCTCTTCAGGTAAAAGCTCTCCCATACCGAAATTATGTACCTTAGTGACTGTGTATGGCCCATCCCAACGAGTGTTGAACTTTCTGTGCTTAAAAGTGAAACGATCCTTGAATAACAGAACTTTGTCTCCTTCCTTGAAGTTCGTCCTCTGGAGAACTTTATCGTGAATCAACTTTGTTTTCTCCTTGTAGAGGCGAGAATTATAGTACGCCTCTAGCCTCAACTCCTCTAATTCTTGCAACTGTAGCTTCTTCTCCATACCAGAAGATTCCAAATCCATGTTGCACCATTTGATTGCCCAATATGCTTTATGCTCCAACTCCACCGTCAAATGGCAAGCTTTGCCATAGATTAAATGGTAGGAAGACATGCCTATTGGAAACTTGTACGTAGTCCGATAGGCCTATAATGTTTCTTCTAAATGCAAGCTCCAGTCTTTCTTTGATGGCTTAACTATCTTCTCCAAGATATGCTTCACCTCTCTACTCGATATTTCAGCTTGATGACTGGTTTGCGGGTGGTATGCAGTGGAGACTTTATGAGTAACACCAAATTTAGAAAATAGGTTATCAAGTACACTATTACAAAAATGTGTTCCTCTATCACTCACCACAACCTTAGGAATCCCAAACCTACAGAAAATGTTGGACTTAAGAAATTTAGACACTGCTTGGGTATCATCTTTTCTAGTAGGTACAACCTCTATCCATTTAGATACATAATTGACAGCTAAAAGGATATACACAAAGCCAAAAGACGGAGGAAAGGGACCCATGACATTAATATCCCAAATATCAAAGATTTCACAAAATAGTAAAGACTGCTGAGGCATTTCATGCCTTTTACTTAACCCTTCAAAACGTTGACATATGTCACATGACCGAAAAAAGGTAAAGGAATCTTTAGAAAGGGTAGGCCAATAAAAACCAGATTCTAGAATTTTTCTAGATGTTCTCCTTGCATTGAAATGCCCACCACAAACCATTGAATGGCAAGCTGAAATTATAGCATCGAATTCTTCACTAGGCACGCATTTTCTGATGACTTGGTCACTACACATTAGCCATAGATGAGAAGCATCCCAAATGTAATGCCTAGCTTTGCTCCTTAGCTTTTAGGCCTGCGACTTAGACATAAGAGGAGGGGTTAGTCCAGTCATGAGATAACTGACTATATGTGCATACCAAGGTTCCTCTAATACTAAAGCATATAAGACTGAATCAGGAAAAGAATCACAACTAAGTTCAAAAGAGTTCACTCCCTTTGTATTGTCTGGTAGCCTACTCAAGTGATCAGCTACATGATTCGCTGCCCCGACTTGATCCTTTATCTCAATATCAAACTCTTGAATAAGTAATGCCCATCTTATCAATCTAGGCTTTGATTGTGGTTTCTTAAGGAGATATCGAAAAACTGTTTGGTCAGTAAAAATGGTCACATGGGAGTTTAACAAATAAGGCCTAAACTTTTCTAAGGCAAAAAATACTACAAACAACTCTTTCTCGATTGTTGTGTAGTCAATTTAAGTTGGATATAATGTTTTCGAGGCATATGCAATGACTCTTGCGAGCTTCTCCTCCTGTTGGCCCAACATAGCTCCTACAACACAATTAGAAGCATCACATGAAAGCTCAAAAGGTAAGTTCCAATCAGGAGCAACTAAAATAAGAGGAGACATGATTTTGAATTTTAACTCTTCAAAAGCATCTCTACAAGAATCATCAAACTCAAAATTTTCATCTTTTTGTAAAAGCTTTGAAAGAGGTAATGCAATTTTGTTGAAATCTTTTATGAAACGCCTATAAAATCCTGCATGACCTAAAAATGATCTTATATCTTTAATACAGGCAGGATAAGGCAAAGAAGATGTAACCTCAATCTTAGCTTTATTAACTTCAATCCCTTTGCTAGAAAAAAATGACCTAGCACTATGCTTTCATTGACCATGAAATGACATTTTTCAAAGTTTAAATCAAATTCTTTTCAATGCACCTTTTAAAACTTTTTCAAGACTAGCTAGGTAATTATCAAAAGAACCACCATAAACTATGAAATCGTCCACAAGGACTTCCATGCATTCCTCTAAAAATTCACAAAAAATAGCCATCACACAATGCTGAAAAGTCCCTAGTGAATTACATAAACCAAAAGGCATCTTTCGATATGTAAAGGTACCAAACGGACATGTAAAAGTGGTTTAATCTTAGTCTTTGGGCACAATAGGTACTTGAAAGTTCCTAGAGAAACTATCTAGAAAATAGTAATGTGATTTGCCTGCAAGCCTTTCAAGCATCTGGTCAACAAAAGGAAGAGGGAAATGATCTTTTGTTGTGGCATCATTTAATCGTCTATAATCTATGCACACATGCCAGGAATTCTGCACTCTAGTAGGAATAAGCTCATCCCTATCATGTTTTATCATAGTTATCCCACTCTTTTTTGGCACTATATGTATCGGACTAACCCACTCACTATTAGATATGGGATATATGATCCCAGCATTTAAAAGTTTTGTGATTTCTTTCTTAACCACATCTAGGATAAGTGGGTTTAGTCTCCTTTGGGGTTGACGCACAGATTTGGAACCTTCACTCAATAAGATCCTACATGTGCAAATAGTTGGGCTAATCCCAGGTATGTCTACTAAAGTCCACCCTATACCCCACTTATGTTCTTTCAAAATAGCAAGGAGTCTCTCTTCCTCATTGTTAGACAAGGCATTGGCAATTATAACAG
This sequence comes from Erythroxylum shatona, assembly GCA_027568895.1. NCBI lineage: Eukaryota > Viridiplantae > Streptophyta > Magnoliopsida > Malpighiales > Erythroxylaceae > Erythroxylum > Erythroxylum shatona. Next base: position 22,110,173 of record JAOSBK010000009.1, on the reverse strand, counting down.
GTAATCGCTCATTAGACTCAAGAAAAGTATTCTTTAAAGTAGGGGTAGGGGTTTCAATTCAATCACAGGAGGTTGCACAACAGAAGGGATCAATTTATAAAGTTCAAGAGAGAAAAGATTACCCCCTTTCTTTCAACTAATGATAGCTCAGATTCTATGCGGTTAGCTTTACAATCTCCATCTACTCTAGGCATTAAACCTATCTCATGTTGATCTATAGCAGCAACCGCCTGGGGTAAATCCTTCTGCATACCTTTAATCAGACACTTTTGCTGAGGTAAAAGAACTTCATCGATTTCCTCACTATTTTCAATCTCCATGACACCAAAATCACCTGACATATTAATAGAAAACCTTTCCCAAAGGGGGTCATCACTGACAATAGAAGATGTTAAATTCACATGTGAGTTAGAAAAATTAAGTGAATGCAACTCAGAACCAAAGGAATCCTCTTGAAATTCAAAGTCAGAGCAAGCATTTTCAATAGTAATATCAATCATGTTCACACCCAAAAGTGAGTAATCTTCATAAGGATGTTTCATTGCTTCATACATATTACAACAAACCTTATTATCACCTTGGTACCTTCTTTCACGCTAATCATGGCGTTAGTAGTCCTTAAGAAAGGTCTACCAAGAATCAGTGTGGTATCATGAACAAGTTCAAAAGATATATCAAGAACATAGAAATTAGCAGGAAAGACTAAATCCTTAACCTGAACCAAAATATCCTCTATAATGCCCTCAGGATACCTAATAGACCTATCAGCCAACTGAAGTACTACAGTAGTAGACTTAAGAGTTTTGACTCTCAATGAAGTGTACACGGATTTAGGCATGACATTAATGGTTGCCCCTAGATCTAACAAAGCTACCCTTATAGTAACTTTTCCTATAGTACAAGGGATAGTGAAGGATCCAGGTCTTAGCATTTACCAAAATTTGAGGTTTAAATAAGGCAGACACATTTGAGCTTACTTGAACTCTTTCGTTTGACCTAAACTTCCTCTTATGGGTACACAAGTCTTTAAGGTATTTAGTATAAGCAGGTACCCATTTCACAAGGTCAAGCAAAGTAATATTGAATTCCACTTTACTAAACAAATCAATAATATCTTTCTCATGATTAGTTTCAGTCATTCTTTTGCTCATCAAATATGAATTAGGAAAAGGAAGCTCTTTAAGGTTTACCTCATTGCCAGTGGCTTTATTTGCTCCATTTTTGCTTGACTCAACGTGTTCCCTTGCTGTTGCTTGTTCATGGTTGCTCTTTAAATTTGTTCCTCTGAAAGTGCATTCCTTTTCAGCCAACAATGCTCTATCCTTAGAGCTTTTAGATTTCTTTACCCTAGCAAATGTGGAAGACAACTCATTTCCTACAATCCCCTCATTAACTACTTCCTCATCCTTGTCACTGAACCTCACTTGCTTCCCACTACAAAGATTGATGGCATTTAAACTCTTAGGGTTTAGAATAGTGTTTGAGGGGATAGTGCCACTACTCCTAGCTTTTTTCTCATTCATATTGTTGCACAACCGAGTGACATAGGAGTTGATGTTGTCAGATTTTGTCTCCCATTGCTCCATTCTTTTCTCTAAGGCACTGAATTTGGCAGCATTCTTAGAAGAATGTTGTTGAATGAGAGAAATTAGTCAATTGAGCTGGTTGTCAGTATAAGCCCTCTCCTCCTTCATCAATGCCAAAATATTATGCAAGAGTTTATTTGTGTGTTCCTTTTGTGGAATAGTCAAAGCTTGCTATTGGTTCTGGAGCTGGTTAGTAGATGGACCATCCCCTCCACCTTGTTGAAATATGTTTGGAGCTCTGCTTTCTTCATTTCTCTAACTAAGTCTAGGATTTGATTTCCATCCCTTATTATATGTATTGGAATAGGGGTACCATTTATGATTACGCCTACCTTGATAGACAACAGATACTTCTTCATAACGACTGGGACAAACATTGGAAATATGCATCACAGAACCACAAATTTCGCAACTAGGTGCAGTAAGATCCATTGGAGTTGTGGTCGATGCACACTTATATTTTTCAACTCTACAGTAATAGGATAGACATTGGAAATATGCATCACAGAAACACAAAATGCGTAACTAGGTGCAGTAAGATCCATTGGAGTTGTGGTCGATGCACACTTATATTTTTCAACTCTACATTAATGAGGGATAGTTGAGAAGTCATTTTACTCTCCAAAGAGTTGACCTTAGACTCAAGACTTTCCATTCTTCTAGATTGAACTGATGAAGCTCCCACTTCATGTATTCCTCTAGTGTCCCTCACACTGTACTGCTAATGATTCAAAGCCATTTTCTTAATTAGTTCCTAAGCCTCTTCAGCAGTGAGGTCAATCAGAGAACCTTTTAAGGCTTCATCCAACATACCTTTGTCTTGACTCTTCAATCCATCATAAAAGTACTGCACCAACTACTCATCTGGAATTTGAAGGTGAGGGCATCTTGACAGTAGGTCTTGAAAACGATTCTAATAATGGTAGAGGGACTCATCAAAGTCTTGTCGTCTAGAGTAAATCTCTTTCCTCATTGATGAGGTTCTGGAGGCAGGAAAGTATTTCTCCAAGAACTCCTTTCTTAGATTTCCCTAACTGTGGTAGGCATTCTCCACATGTCTCGAAAGGCTCATATGCCACTCTTTTGCTTTACCCTCCAAGGATAAATGAAACACTTTCCATAAAACTTGATCTAGAGAAGCACCCACCAGTTTCATGCTTTGGCAAATCATCAACAGCGATTGCAAGTGAATGTAGGGGTCTTCTCCTTTCAAACAATGAAATTTAGGAAAATAGTTAATAAGCAATCCTTTAATTTCAAAATTAACATCAAAATTAGGGCAAGCAGTAGTGAAAGGATCGTAATTCACATCAAAAGTAGTAGCTTCCCTAATTGTCCTCCTTCTAAGGTTTCCATTGTTTTCACCAACTCGCTCATGCTCCCCATTACCTCCATTACCACCATTCCTAGGTTGGTTAGCAATAAGGCCAGGGTTTTGCATAATTTCTAGGTTTTTAGCCATTCTCTTACTTTCTAATGATTGTCTCTCACTACTTTGTAGGACAAACTCTACTGTAGTATTCTCCTCTTCGAAAACTACCTTTTGTGTCCCCTCTACTCTCTTCTCTTTCCTAATTTTACTCAGACTTCTTTCAATTTCAGGGTTACAGGGTAAGAGTTTGGTTTTCCTAGGCATGTAAGGGAAAATAAAATTCAAAAGAGAATAAAAGTGAGCAAAATTGACTTACAAGTACACAAAATCAAATAAAAAGATGAAATGTGAAGACTTCAAGTGTATAGGCATGTAGTATGTATACACAGATCAAAAAGCAAACAAGAGAAATTTTTAAAAATTTGATGCTATACAAAAATGAAAACCTATACTATTGACAAGTAGAAAACTAAACTATCTAGAATGCAATCAAAAGGCCCCTAACTCCATTTAGTAGCAAAATGGCAGAAGTTAACCTAGAGAACCAATTTCTTGGTTCCCCGGCAATGGTGCGATTTGATTAAGACCTTTCTAGTCGTTAAGCCCTTAGAGGTTTAATCAAAAATATTCCAAGGATTGCATTATAGGGAACAACCTTGGGTCGTTCTCTTAATTGGAATCTAAGTGAATGGACCTAAGTTAGCCTATATGTCGTGAAATGCAAGCTAATTGTGTAAAAAGGGGTTTGGCTTTGAAATCATTAACTCAACTAAATTGAATTGTAAAATGTATTTTTTTTGGGTTTTAGGGAATTAGAAAATTGGGAAGTTAAAAACAAGTGACTAACAGTTATAAAGTCCTCTTGAAAATGGGCTCTACTTATCATAGTTCGAAATTGATTTTTTATGAGAGTAGAAATCACTAAGTTTCAAATTGGTAACCTTAAAGAACTCTTTAAGTCCAGGATCTTTATTAATGGGACTCCATTTCTTAAGATCCTATTAAATGCTCTTAGTGTGTGTAGTGGAATAAGTCCATGCAACCAGTCAATTGAAATCTAGAATTAACCCAATATCAAACATGACCATGCAAGATAGGTGAGAATCAAAGATTGCAAATAGACATATATGAAACTTCATATATTTAAGTGCAAGTTTTACATAAACAAATCCAAACTACATAATATGAATGTCTAGAATTTGATTACAAATATAATCAAGTAGCCTAACCATACATTACAAATCCTAAACCTAGGAATTTATAAAGTAAGAGCTGAACTATGGATTAAACTACTCCCCTCTTAAGCTCATAGAACTCCAGCCATCACTACATCTTCAAGAGGAAATGAAACGCCTAGCCACGCATGGCTTTCGAAAGCTTCACAACTGAGAAGGAATCAGAGGCACCCATGGTGGAAGATTGACAGTGAAAAATAGCAAAAGAAGATTAGGGTTGGATGAGAGAGAGAAAGATGATGATGGATGTCTTGGAGGCTGAGTATCTGATATATCTGTCCTCTCATTTTATTTGTCAAAAATAGGGTTTCCAAGTAGGTATCCGGGCCGATTTTTACGAATGGGTAAGTGAGTTTCCAAAAATAGCTCGCATTCAAACGCAGTTTTCATCACGGTGAACTTTTCCTGAAAGGTTTCTACTTGAATTCTCATGATTTTGCCGTGGCGACGTCAGATCTTTGCCGTGGAAAACATTTCCCGAAAGGTTTCTACTTGAATTCTTTGGTTTTTGCCAGGGCGAAAGATGATCCTTGCCGCGACGAACTTGTCTGTTAGTGTTGTTGACTTATGCTTTTGATTTTTTTGGTTTTCACTCTTAGCCCTACTTCTTGAGTGCCTGCAATGAAAAAAATAATAGTTTACAATATCAATTATCCTAAAAATCAATTGAGTGCAATTACTATCTATTTGTGAAAATTTACCTTCAAACTACATTAATTCAAAACAAGCACTCATAAGCTAAATTAAGCACAATATCCGATATTAAGAGCCAAAAAAAACAAAAACCATGAAATTGTCACCGAATAATATAGAAAACTTGGGTTCAATCAACATAGACATCGGTTGACCCTTCAAAAACTTTGTTATTTTTGGAATATATGTAAAAATTTTCTAAATGTTAAAGTTCTATTTATACTCTCAAATCTTAAGGTTAAATTTTTTGATTGGCGTAAATCTTAGGGACCTAATTGTTTTACCTTTCAAGATGAAATAAGGTTTCAGTAGGGCATAATTAATAAGCCTAACCCAGTGATACTAAGCAGTGTGGTATCACTATCTTTACTGATGTCTTACATGTATTAGGGTTAACAAATTTCAATATTTATGTCTTTTGTCACGCTTCCTCCTAATAACCTAACCCTAATTTGGTATAGATCTGCTTTAATTTTGATTCAATGCTCTCCCCTTCCTAAATCAAGTAAGTTCCTCATCATCATGCTTGTTCTGATAGTTTCCTTGTATTATTGCTTAACTTCTTATTTTCTTTATTGATTTGGGAAAGAGATAATTTCTCCTAGGAGATCCTTTGAAGACTGAATCACTTCTATATTGGTCCCTGAAACCTCTATAATACCTCTCCCTATGCAAAGACCACACCAGGTATGTTGTTTCTATTTTAAATATCCATTCATGCTCTTTTGATGCATGCTGAAGTCTTACGCACCATAGAATAGTATTTTACAATGATTGAGGTGGAGATCCTATCCCACACCTCTGTCTGATGACTTCCCACTCTCTATTGGAGTAGGGACAGTTAAAAAAGATATGGTTATGATTTTCTTGATCATATCTACATAAGTAGAAATGATTAAGAGTACAAAGGAATCTACAGATTCTATCTATAGTGGGTAATTTGCCTAAAACTGCTAACTATAGTGTATAGGTAACCCTAGGAGGTGTTGGTTTTGACCAAACTACACTTGCCATAAGAGTTTGGCTTATCCTCCTAATATATCTTCTTTATTACTACATTAGGGAAGTCCTCTAATTTAGTAGCACTCCAGACCACTGTGTCCTCCGTATCCATTATTAGATATAGGTTTTCAAGAATGTTAGGGTAGCAAAGTTAGGTACACTTTTGGTCACATCATCCTTGTCAGATGCTACCTCATAATTATGTCTTTCATAATATGAACCCCTTTTAGTTCTTGTAGTACCCTAAAGTTCTCCATCCCAAGTTGAGACCATTTGTCAATCCAAAAGTTGGTATTTTTCCCATTCCCAATTATATGGCTTATTAGATGTTTGAAGCTTTCTCTTACCTTGAACATCTGATGTATTAATTATGAGGCATTCTTAGGGCACTTATGTTTCCAAAAAATGGAATCTCTGATGTAGTGACTGTGAACCCATCTAATCTAAAGGGATTCTTTGTCCTTGAGTAATCTTTAAGTATTTTTAACTACCATGGTCATGTTAACCACTTTTAGGGGAATAATCCCTAGCCCTACTTATCTCTTAGGTAGACATATTTCCTTCCATTTTACTTTTGCCTTATTTTCTACCCCATTACTTCCACTCTATAGGAACCCTTTGAGGTCTTTTTCAATCTACTTTATAATGGTAGAGGGTAGTACTACGTGGGATGCCTAGTAGACATTTATAGAGTTAATAACTAATATAACGAGTTGGGCACTCCTCACTAGTGAGAGTGATCTGGAGGACCAACTATAAACATTGTTTTGTATTTTATCTAATAATGGTTTGTAGTCAGATAGAGAAGGGCTTTTGGAGGAAATAGGTATCCCTTTACAAGTCAAAGGTAGTGCCTGCCTCTTAAATCCTATTGGTGAAGATATCTAATAAACTTATTGTTTGACATCTTGGATATTTACATTTCACTTTTTCTCATTTATCATCAGCCATAACATTCTACTGAACACCTTTAAGCCTATAGTAAGGGAGGAGATTGGATTAGGATATGATTTAGAGAATAGAAATAGATCATTTTCAAAGTTTAGGCTTATTATTCTTTCCCTTTTGCATTTTGAGTGGCATTTGAATAACCTATTTCTCTCAACTGCTCTTATCAATAACCCGTTAAGCATTTCTAGCCCAATTGCAAATAAATTTGCCAGAAAATAATACTTAGAGCTATAAGAGGGAAATGGGAAGGCCTACAAAGAACTAGGAGGAAGTGACCAAGAATGATATGGCTTGGTTGGATCTTACTGAGGACTTGGCCCATAATAGGAAACTTTGGCATACTAGGATATGGGGTAAAGGATCTCTCTTAAAGAGGACATTCACATTCTTGTAGGTTATACTAAATCGTGTCCTTTGTATTTATTGCATAGTATTTACCTTCTAGAGTGTTTAGCTTAGTTAGTTTCCTACTTGGCATAATTAATGTATTGACAAGCCTGGTCAGTTACTTCTGTACGAGCCTTTTTTGGTCGGTATATTTATTTTACCTTTTGGCCTAATTGAAGTTACTCTTGTATGAGTCTTTTTTGATATTTATTTTCATCATACCATTTATTGTCAAGATTTGACATGTTCTACATTTTCGTTATTTTGTGTTGCCATATTGATTTTTTTAGTATTATGATTGTTCAATATCTTTATTATTTATTTGTATCTATATATTTTTATTTTTATTACCTTTTGTATGTTTATTTGATTGATTGATTGATTTTGTATATGTATGTAAATATATTTATAATTTTGTAATATCTTTATGACACATTGCATATGGGTTTATCGGAAACTACCTCTCTTCTAAGTAGGCTACGTGTTATGCCCCAATACCTCCTAGCAGGATACGGGAGTGCCATATCGAACTTACAAACATAAACGAATAGTACGATACCGAAGCATTTCAAAACATACAATACATTCATTACATGCATTTCTAGAAACTGAAGCAAACATACATTACATATCATTCCAGACTTGGTCAAAACATACATACATTATATTACATGAACTTAATAAAAATTTGTTCTAAAAACTAAAACCAGCCTAAAACAAAGTTTTAAACAAAAACTTACAACAATTCAGAATCATACACTTTATATACAAGCTAAAATAAACTCAAAATACATTTTTATCAAAACAAGACTCATACTTCATTGACCATTGCGGTTGACTCGTCCCAATCTTTATAATCCTGGTTCTGAACCTACAGGGGGTAAATCCACCTTACTAAGCATATAGCCTAGTGAGTAATAACTAATCTATGTTTAACCACAACAGATATAGAATCATGTGATACGTTTTCAGAAACATATTATGATTTATTAAAGAAAACACTTCGCATGCTAAAGTCAATCACTTCAATAGCAGAATAGAACATACAGAATACAGAACTAATTGTCAGAATAGGATGTTAAACCATCAGATCAATTAAGGTTTGTTTCATCTCAAAACTTATCAGAGATCAGAATACAAAATCATATGACTATTAATCCATTTATAGAAGCCGATACGAGATTTATACAGGAGAGACCGAAGTGTCGACACCGAAGTGTCTAGGAGAGACCGAAGTGTCACAGGAGAGACAAAAGTCTTAGCACCGAAGTACCATAGGAGTAGCTGCAGATCCTTCTAGACATGCCTATTTACCCATAACTAGGACTTAAAAAATTCAAAAATAGAAATGTCTGAAATTCAATACATGTATCATTCAGTGGTTTCATGTCAAATAATCAAACATATCAATTTGAAGGCTTTGCAAATCATTCAATGTATCAAAATTAGTAGCAAGCAAAATAATCAAAGAAAAACTATCAAAAATTTCTTACTAAATTACTTGCAAGTATTCATCAAGATTTACTTACAGATAAGACCATCTAAATTACTTACAAAAGCTCCCTTATTGCTTATTGCCTCGAAGTCCCAGCAATATTTGAAAGTGGTCACTCTATGCGTTCCTCTATAATAATTAACACCTACACACATCACTATTGTGAATGATTAAGAATTCATTTATGCACATTCATGCATACTGAATACGTATGATGCATGTTCATGACAAATTCCGGGTTTCTTATCCTTAATCTTATCACATTATTAATTATGTGAAACCATACTTGAAGTAAATCACTTGTTAATATAGAATTCACGTACAGTATATGAAATACACAAGAATGGGGGTTGAATTGTGTAATCTTTTCGTGAATACAAAAAACATTGATATTTCTTGAAAAACTTTTTCAACTATCAGATGACTACTAAAGATGTTATACTAAAGTAGCTACATATTTGAATCGTAAATAACTTCTATATTCTTGTCTAATAACAAGAAAAATTAAAGTGTAAGGTTAGAAGATAAACGTCGCTATTTCATACTGGTTCACCCCAAACCTTGGGCTACGTCCAGTCCTCAGAGTTCGTCTGAGATTTCACTATAATTCTTCAATTTTACAAGTATTCTTTATTCTCTTCCAGACCCTCTTCAGGTCTCTTACATAAAGTATTCTTTATGCTATCTTAGCCTCTTCAGGCTCTTAACCTTTTTTTTTTTCTTTCAGTAGAAAGATATTGTGGGCTTTTTTGTTACAGTAGAGTTTGCTCTCTTGTATTGCACTTTGAATACAGAATTTTCTATGTAAGTAAAAGCTTGAAAGCTAAAAGTTGTTTAGTCTTCGACTACGACAAATATTTATAGCCTAAGTCTCTAACTACTTCTTGATAACTACTTCTTGTTTCTTGTAGAAACTGTTATTTAGTTGAGTTCTGTAACTAACTCCAACTAACTAACTGTCTGACGTATTAGAGCATCTTCATCTCTGTATCGTCTATTTTTTTGCTTCTTTTGTGTTTTGCTTCTTTTGTGTTTTTGTTTCTTCTGTGTTTTGCTTCTTCTGTGTTTTTGTTTCTTCTGTGTTTTGCTTCTTCTTTATTTTTGCTTCTTCTGTGTTTTTGTTTCTTCTGTGTTTTGCTTCTTCTGTGTTTTTGCTTCTTCTATGTTTTACTGCACGTTTAATACACTTATCAAAACAGTTCATTTATTTCTCATATTATTATTATTTGATTGTCACCAAAATTAATAGATGTGAAGTCTTCTTGACTTAACAATCTCCCCCTTTTTGATGATAATAAAGAATAATAATTTTAGAAAGATAAAAGTGAATAAACGAATATTATTCAGATGATGAATAAGAAGACAACAAAAGGAATTTACTTGCATATATGAGATACATATATGACAAAAAAAACTTGTAGTCGATACTATCTTCTTTTCTTGTCTCTGGTCTCCCCATATACTACTTTTCTTCTGCTTCTGCTCTTCTCCCCCTATTTGTTAAAACTTTACTGAAGATGCTTCATGATTTTAGAAAACATTCATTGCATATTAGTGCAGATCAACTTGAGGTCTTGTTCAATAGAAACTTGTAGGTAAGCTACTTCTTTATAAAGATCACCCACTGAGTCACTCAGATCATCAACCTTAGTATGAATTCTTCAATTTCCTTTACTAAGGCTTCTAAAATTCCCTGTTGTGTGTGACCAACTTCTTCCAAAACAATAGCATAATTTTGTTGAGGTGTACTTGATGGATGAAAGTTTGTAGCAACAGATATTTTTAAAAGTAAAACATCTAATTCTATGATTTTGATAACAGGAGGTTTGAAAGATTGTTTTCCTTCTAGGAGATCAAGGTCATCAGGTCTAGGTAGTTTTGGAAATGGTTTTCCAAGAAGATGTAGTACTTCTTTAATTGAAGATATAAAACTCAAAGGTCTAAAATGCATGATTAGATGCACAAAGGTCTCTAAGTTGAAACTGATACCTTCAACCTTGATAGTTCTATACTGTCCTTTTGTCACTCTGCCAACTACCTGGAAAGTTGCATCTATGGAGAAGCGTCCACACTGACTTCCTGATGGTTTTAAAATATGATGTGATACATAGATTCCTCTAGGTTGAGCCGCACTGCATGCCTCATCTATGTTCTTCACAGCTGCTTGTATCTGATCTTCTGTAAGATCATCTTTATTTCCTTCAGGGAACATCTTCTTTTTCCCTTTTTCCTCATTGTGTACAATGTTTGAAGATCTCGGTTGTATATCTGGCACAATCTTGATCAATGTTCTGCTTGTGATTGGGTAAATTGTATACCAATCCTTGGACATCTTCATTGGATATGGTTCTGACTTTTCATCTCGCAGAATACAATATAATGTTCTTTCTTCATGATTTAATAGATGTATTGATCGATCATTGATCAGTATGGGTTTAACTTATACCTTGATTAACCTTTTCAAAGGTTCTCTTATAATAATTGAGCTTTTACTTCGAACAGGTACCAATTCTTCTATTACCTTCATTCTCAAATCCTCCTTGCTAATAGGTTGAGAAGGATTATAACGTGCTAATTTGTGTTCAATCGACTTTGTCTTCTGTTGAACATCAGATGAAGTATTCTTTTTCTTATTGGTCTTCAGCTTCTTATCTTCTGTCAGTCTAGAAGGAAGTTGTTGTTGAGGCTTCTTCCTTTCAAACACTAATTTCCTCTTAATTTCTATCTCTTTAGTCGATTTTGCTGACTAACTTTGCAAAATTGAGACCTATTATCTAGTAGCCTGTGGTGCTTTCTCTGTCTTTCCAGAATCTTCACCAATAGTCAAACCTTTCTCTTTCTTCTGTTCTTGTTGACGCAAGGTTAATAATCTTGGTGACTTTCTTGATTGTTTGGATTTCTCATAATGAAGTGTCTCTCCCTTTCTCTTCAATGATACTTGTTGTAAAGACTGTTTCACCTGGCTTTCTTCTCTTTGTGAAATCATCTTAGCTTTTATTTACACATCTGACGATTTCTCTTTCTTTTCTTTTATAGATGTTCTTCCTATGGATTGAGTTTTGTCTTTCTTGCGGGTGTGACATTTTCACTCTAGCTGCGTCTGACAATATGCTCCCCCTCAGCCCTTGCTTTTGGAATAGAACCTATATGCGCCTTGTCTAGAATCTTTAATCCCATTCTACTGACAGTGGTCGCATTAATGATTCTTTTCATATCCATCTTCACTCTGTTTCCTCTGTCTAGAAGAATTCTAGATTCTCTAAAGATCCTTGTTAGTAGCATACCATACGATAAGGAATTGGAATCTCTCTTCGACTTCATCATATACATTAAAATTAAGTATGGAAGATTAATAGGTTGATGATTAAGTAGATGAAACAAACATTGTTCATCTATCATTGTCACAACATTCTTTGATCCTGATCTTGGTAGAACACAATGAAAAAGTAGCGCATGTAAAACCCTAGCCTTTGGAACAAGAGTTGACGCCTTCTTGTCTTTTGAATCACTACTTCTATAGTTGTCGATTGATATGTGCCTTGTCTATACTGCCTTGAGTCATCCATTTTTATGTTATGAGACAGCTTTGCTCCAATGCATAGACACTCGCTAACTTTCTCGATTAAATCAAGTGTCAAGATAACCGACAATCTATCTACCATTGATACTAAGGTATCATCTACCACTTTTGCATTCTTCCAAAATTCATATAACTCATTTAGATAGACTATTTCACGAACCTGAAAGAAAATTTTCCATCCAATTGCTTCAATTTCTAGTTCAATGTCCATCTGGTTCTGCTTCAGAGAGTCGAAATCAACATGTCTTCCATAAATCGTAGATTGCTCCATTTGTGATCCGTAAACGATAAAAACTAAACACACAAATGTATTTTGCACAAAGTAATGATGTTAGTATTTGAAGATGAGAATGTGAATAGAAAGAACTTGATATTAAGAACAGAGTAATGAAATGTTTTGATTGAGAGTATTGCAAAAGTCAATTTCAGAGTATTTCAAGAATATTCTAGAGTAAGCGATATTCTAAAATCTTTGAGAAGATTTCCCTCTAATACCTTCTCTTGAAAAGTTACCATCTATGACTTACTGTTACTGTTCACTTGAAAGTTACGACTTTTTATCTTCTTCACTTGGGAATCATCTAGGTCATGACGTGTTAGACTATTGGTCATTCAATATTACCATATTCAAGTTTCGTATGATTTCTTTGAATCTATCTTCATTCAAAGGTTTAGTGAAGATATCAGCCCATTGATGATTTGTCTCAACAAATTGTAGACTAACAATTATCCTCTGTACATAGTCTCGTAGAAAATGATGTCTAACTTCGATATGCTTTACCCTCAAGTGTTGTATTGGATTCTTCGATAGATTGATAGCACTTGTGTTGTCACAGAAGACTGGAATTTGTTCTTCTTGTATTGAGTAATCTTCTAACTGATACTTGATCCATAACGTCTGTGAACAACAGCTTGCAGTTGACATATATTCAACTTCTGCAGTAGATAGAGCAATTGAACTTTGCCTCTTACTTGACCAAGAAACTAGATTATGACCAAGAAAGTGACATCCTCCTCTTGTACTCTTCCTATCACTCCTGTCTCCAGCGTAATCAGCATCACAATAGCCAATTAAGATGAAATTTTTACCTTTCTCATACATTAAGCAAAGATCAGTAGACCCTGACAAATATCTCAAATTTCTTTTAACATCAATATAGTGAGATTCTCTAAGATTTGCTTGAAATATTGCACACAAATAGACACTAAACAGAATATCAGGTCTACTTGTTGTAAGGTAAAGTAGAGAACCAATAATTCCTCTAAAAAGAGTTTGATCAACCTTCTTACTTGCTTCATCCTTAGATAAAAGGTTTGAAGGATGCATAGGAGTTGACGTAGGTTTCACCTTTTCCATTCCATATTTAACTAACAGTTCTTTGACATATTTTTATTGATGAATAAAGATATTTTCTTTAGTTTGCTTAATTTTTAAACCAAGAAAGAATTTTAATTCACCCATCATACTCATTTCAAATTTACTTTTCATCAAATTCTCAAAACTGGAACATAGCTTTTTAGAAGTTGCACCAAAAATAATATCATCAAAATATATCTGTACTATGATGAAATTATTTTTAATACATTTTCTAAACAAAGTCTTATCTACATGTCCTCTAATAAAACCATTTTCAATAAAAAAGGAACTTAGATGATCATACCAAGCCCAAGATGTTTGTTTCAAACCATAAAAAGTTTTATGAAGTATATAGAGATAATCTGGTTTATTAGAATCTTCAAAACCAGGAGGTTGCTTTATATAAACCTCTTTATCTATGAAACGATTCAAAAAGGAACTTTTCACATCCATTTGAAACAGTTTTATATCATGACAAACAACATATGCAAGCAAAATCCTAATAGCTTCTAATATAGCTACAGGAGCATAGGTTTCATTATAGTTTATTCCTTCTTATTGATTATAGCCTTGAGCTACTAATCTAGTTTTCTTACGACTTACTCTACCTGACTCGTTTAGTTTATTTTTAAAAACCCATCTGGTTCCTATGATTGACTTATTGGAGGGTCTGGGAATTAAAGACCAAACTTTATTCCTTGTAAATTGATTAAGCTCCTCTTGCATGGCTAAAATCCAAGCTTCATCCTGAAGAGCTTCATCAATTTTCTTAAGCTCTATTTCAGAAATAAAAGCTACATTTTCGTCTCTTCTAAATTTATACCTAGTTCTCACACCTTTTGAAGTTTCACTTATAATTAGATTTTTTAGGTGAGAGGATTTATACTTCTAGTCTTTTCTCAGACTAAGGTTTTTAGGAATATCTTCTACTTTGTCTAATGGAGCATCTGATGGTGACAAGTCTACATTATCAACCAAGGGAACTGATAGGGTTTCATTATCAAAATCATTTCTTCTATCTGGTTATGAACCATCATCAAATTTGACATGCATAGATTCTTCAACAGATTTAGAAGCAAGATTATAAACCCTATAAGCTTTAAAAGACAATGAGTATCCTAGAAAAATTCCTGAATTGATCTTTAATCAAATTTATCTAATATTTCTTTTGTATTCAATATAATACACTTGCAACCAAACGGATGGAAGTAAGAGATATTTGGCTTCCTTCCTTTCCATAACTCATATGGAGTTTTATACAACCAAGGTTATAAATGTATTCTATTTTGAATATAACAAGCTGTATTTATAACTTCTGCCTATAAATACTTAGGAAGATTCATTTTACAAAACATGGTTCTTGCTATTTCCTGAGTCGTCCTGTTCTTTCTTTCTACAACTCCATTATGTTGTAAAGTTTTAGAAGCAAAGAAATTGTGGAAAATTCTATTCTCTTCACAAAATATTCTGAATTTTTCATTTTCAAATTCACCATCATGATCACTTCTAATTCCAGCAATAGAAATTCCTTTTTCATTTTGTAACTTTTTGGAAAGAACTTTCAAACATTTAAAAGACTCATCTTTATGTGATAAAAATAATATCCAATAAAATCTAGTGAAGTCATCAACAATTACGAGACCATACTTCTTTTCATCAAGACTTAATGTCCTAGTTAGACCAAATAAATCTATATGTAATAACTCTAGAGGTCTAGACAAAGTTACAACATTTTTAGAAGAAAAAGATGTTTTAATCTGTTTTCCATTTTGACAGCTCTCAAAAAAGAAATCTTTGTTAAAACTTATTTTTGGTAAACCTCTTACCAAATCATGTTTAATCAACTTGGAAATATGTTTAAAACTAACATGACCTAGCTTTTTATGCCAAATCAGTTTTTCTTCATCTGTTGATATAAAACAAGAAATATTTTGACTTTGCAAATCTTCTAAATTAATCTTATAAAGATTGTTTCGTCTTTTGGTAGAAAAGAATATGGAACCGTCCTTGTTTTTTACTACACAAGAATTTTGATTAAAGGATACTTCAAAGCCAGAATCACATAATTGACTTACACTAATCAGATTATGTTTTAAACCTTCAACTAGCATAACATTATCAATAGATGCAAATGAATCTTTACCAATTTTGCCAATTTCAACTATTTTGCCCTGCTGGTTGTCTCCAAAAGTTATTGGTCTTCCTTGCTTATTTTAGAGGTCTAGGAACATAGACCTTCTTCCCGTCATATGTCGCGAGCATCCACTGTCCAAGTATCATTGGTGTTGGTTGTTTTTTTCAAAAATGCAATATATATTATGTCCTTTTTAGGTACCCAAATTTTTTTGGGTCCTTTGGGGTTAGTCTTCCAATTATTCATCAAATAATAATAAGAAAATTATTTTTTTTCTTTTTGTAAGGAACAAAACTCTTATTGTGATGAACTTTGCTATCAGTAAACCCTAAACCACTCTTATCATTAGGGTATCTATATTTTCTAATCATGTCATTCATCTTTTTCGTAGTTTTATTAAAGGTTGATAAATCTACTGAAAGAGTATTAATCCTTTGTTTCAACTGACTAATTTCCTCAAATCTATCTACAGTTACTTTCTTTTTCATATTGACTATTTGTTTCTTAAGGCAGACGTTTTCTTTTTCTAATACTTCCATGTTCTTCAAGTTTTCCACAAATTTCCTTTTTAAAACTTTATATTGCTTTAATATAGTATGTGAATCTTCTAATAATTCTAAATATGGCTTTTGAAGTTCATTAAGATTAGAAGTTACTTCATCGTCGCATTCCTTTTCAACTACTAAGCTTATATTTGCTTGTACTAATGCTTCTGAATTAGAATCAGATTTGGATGAATCCAAATCTTCCCAAGTTTCCATCATGCTCTTTTTGTTTTCTTTACTTTTCTTCTGTTTTCTTTTGAGCAATGGACATTCAGACTTGTAGTGTCCTGGTTTTTTGCACTCAAAGTAGATGATAGAAGTTTTCTCGTTCTTGACTTCATCTTTGCTTTTTTTCTTGAAAGAAAAATCTTTATTTCCCTTTGCTTTCTTTTTCCACATCATTCTAATCTTTCTTGAAATGAAGGATAGTTCATCATCATCTTCACTCGAATCTTGATCAGATTCACTGGCATCATCA
>JAOSBK010000009.1:22049298-22071850 GCA_027568895.1 Erythroxylum shatona | reverse complement strand
CTTTAAAAGCAAGCCCACACTTCTATTTACAATATTGCCATTAATGAGTGCACAAAGACCCTTATGCCCTTCCTTATATGCCTTGTAACTTAAATGGCTTAAGTGACTTGCCAATTTTGCCCTTGATATCATCTTACTACCTTAATTCAATATAACTCATGCCATATAATCTTACTCACATTAGCATACTAATTAACTCCACAAAATAACATAATTAATCTTGTAATACCTCAAAATTCATTTAAGTCATTGTCTAACTTCTTCCAAAAATCAAGACCTTTTTTAATCAAGTAATTGAAGGAATTTGAAAACACTTCCTTATAGAGAAATGTTCCTCATTGTCTTAGTTTTATAATGACATCAAAATCATTCAATTTGGTTCCATAATCTAAAAGTTATACCTCAAACATTTTTGAACTACTCTTATACTAAAACAATATTATGTGCTCAACTTCCATACAAAAATTGAAATTCTTAGAGACCAAATTAGAGCTTGATTTTATCAGACAATTTGTAGCCCTATTTCTCTAGTTTACTCCAAATCAAAAATCACCTCATTTGGACAACTAGAGAAAAAGTTATGGCTAAAACACCGAAGCGTACTTAGTGATCATGTTTCAACTTATAACTTCCATCATTTCACATATAACTCATCTTATATATAACTATATTTTCTACTTCATTTCAAATTCAAGAATTCTTCTTTTTTTCACACATAAATAATCGCCAAAATTTCTCATTTCATATTTCTAACTTCCAAGAAAAGTTCGGGATCCAACACAAACCTTGTAAATTTACGACTAAAATCGCTTGGATCACAATTAATTTTTTATCAAATATCAGCCATTGAAATTGAAAAGTTTTTTCCTCGATGAAAACAAAGAAAAATTAAAGGTCATGCTATTCGTTCAAAAAAAAATTCATTCAATTTTTCATCCTACAGTTACTTCTCAATCTCTCATCTCTTAAACTACCATCCTACCATCCTATTCAAAGAATAATTGTTGAATAATTTATCTTTTTTTTTCTAGTATGGATCTTTTATAAGACATTGTTTGGCTTTTTTTTTTTTTTACTTTGCTTGGGTTTAACATATTGCATTCTTTGATGGATTTTATATGCATACTTTTATGAATAATTTGTATTAGTTTTCATCAATTATTTTTATAATTTTTTGTCATATATATTGATATGAATAGGATCTGGTTATCCTGATAACCGAACCTGAAAATAGGTTAACCGATCCTATAGATTCTTTAGGTTCAGGTTCGTGAAATTGCCGAACCTGACATTCAAGTTTAGGTTTAGGTTATTTACGAACGGGTCAGGTTATCCTACTATAAACACCCCTACTAGAATGTGAGTATTAATCGATACAGAACTTCGAAAATACGAAACCTTTATGAATTCTACACCAACAAATATGTCTTGCTTTTAACACTTGGTATAACTATGATTAAATTTTGAAGAATTCTTTGTTCAAGAATATAACAAAACAATGTTGTCTCTTTTCTCTTGTTTATCTTTCACCTACAAAAACAAGAGTATGAATTTTTTCCTCTTCACTGGCTTTTCGTATGCTTGAAAGAGTATATCTATTTCAACTGCTCTCTTCGCTGTTATCTTTCATGTAAGCATATCATATATGAACCCATCACTTGCATATGTTTTAACGTCATTGTTTTTAAAACTTTAAAAACCAACCAACACATCCTTTTGTTTTGGTTTTGTTTTGTAAAACCAAAACAAAAAGACCCCTCGCCAATCCCATCTGACGTCTTTTGCTTTCCCTCTTTTTTTTTTTAAAGTAATTATTATTATTTATAAAATCAAATCAAATAAAAATATTTTATTTTATTCATTTATTTTGTACAAGAGAATTTCTAATATTAATTATATTTTCTTTGCTAACAAAAAATATAATAATATGTCATACAGATTATTTAATAAATTATTTCATAATAAATTAAATAATCATAAACAGGAAATATTACACTCGTAAGTGTGTGACTACATAGGTTCATCACTAAGCTTTTAGTAATTAATCTAATTAATTGTTAATCAAAGTTGGCGTCTAACAACATTTCTTAATGACCAGATAGTGTGAAGTAACAACCTTACAAAGACAGAATCTGGTTAAGGATAATGTATTATTACATTCTATTATTACAACTCTGGATTATCATAAGGTATGGTTTAACTGTCAAACCCTATTAGATAATCAACTATGTTATATGTCGAACATTAATGATTGGTGAATGACTTAGAAAACTTCTTTTCTTCACCCATTCAATCGCCCTGATCAAGGTCTTGAAATAACCATTAAAATTAATGGCAATATAGAGCTCAAACTCATTACCTAGAGTCGATGGATCTCATTTTGACTTACCACTAATCAGATTGGTACTTAATTATATCCAATAATCATTCAACTAGCATTTTTACACACTAGGTTATCGATATCAAAATATAATAAGTGACTTATTAATTACTATGATGATCTCAGGTCAAAGGAAAAATATACATCTAAATCCTTATAAGAATATCCCACTTGATAATTTATAAATAATATTAACCATTGGGAATTTTCAGTTTGGTAAGTTCAATGATCATATTTTCATATACATCATCTATATATATAACTTAGTAAATGAGATCTACTAATATCCATCTAATAGATACTATTACATACATATTGATCTAACTGAATCATTAAGTCCTCATTTGATGATCTTATGATTAAGAATATTTGTAGATTAAAGCCTAAAGACTTGACTCTTATTATCATAATCTTCATTATGATGACAAGCATGTAAATCTAATCAAGGACTTAGCATATTAGAATAAAAAAACAATAAACGTAATATAATAATAAAATCATTTTCCATGTTATTAATCAAAATTAATAATCATAAAATTAAGATATTCAATCTATTACATAACGATTGAGTCATGGGCATAATTCTATTACAAAAGATGCTATGCTGCATCAACTTGTCATGGAATTTACGGCAAAGGAGCATGCCCTGCCTATGCTGGAGATCTGTTAGTTGATCCTACAAGCAGTGCTAGGTACAACGCACATGGTGTTCATGGCAGAAAATACTTGCTTCCTGCTTTGTTTGACTCTTCTACCTCAACTTGCTCTACTCTGGTTTGTGTCTGACGATTCCTGTAGAAATAAGTATATAGTTCAACTCTGTCTGAGATTCTTTAGATTTAACTATTCGTTCTTTCTTTGCTTCGCGATTACACAATGAAGATGGCACAACGCATCGGCTGTTGGGTTCTTATATTGTCTGTAATTTTAATTATATAAACTTGAGTAATTATTTACTAAATTTAAAAATCTATTCAAAACCGTTTTTGGCATTGATCAATACAAATTCCATACAGCATTCACGAACTTGAGTCTGCATCAGTGTGTTAAGTAGAAGTAAACGCTTAGTCAAATTGATGATCAGGGTATTATTTCAGAGAACCGATGATTTCATTGATTGTGTATTATGTTTTTACAATAGTAAGGCAGTAAATATATAGATGTTGCATACACGATGTATCCCTGTAAATTAGGGGATAATAATAACGGAGAAAATCCCTAATTTATAGGGATATATTTCTATCTATATCTCTAACACTCCCCCTCAAGTTTGGTCGTAGGATCTTCTACACCTAACTTGCTCAAAGCCTCATGAAATATCCTGCCTGTTACCGCCTTTGTAAGAATGTCAGCTAACTGATCCTCAGATCGAACAAATGGAAGCGAGACAACTCCTTCCTCAAGCTTCTCCTTAATGAAATGCCTATCAACTTCAACATGCTTTGTCCGATCATGCTGAACTGGATTCTCTGATATACTAACTGTAGCCTTATTATCACACATCAAAGGGCATGCTTGTAATGGTGGAAATTCTAATTCTGTCAACAATTTCTTCAACCACAACACCTCAGCCAATCCTCGGGCAATTCCCCTGAACTCCGCCTCTGCACTCGACAAGGCTACCACCTTTTGTTTTTTACTCTTCCATGTGACCAAGTTACCACCAACCAAAGTGAAATACCCGGATGTAGACCATCGATCAACCGGATTCCCAGCCCAATCCGCATCTGTATAAGCTTCTATCTTTAGATGACCATTCTTCCTGAACACAATACCTGTGCCTGGTGTACCTTTCAAGTATCTCAGTATCCTTAGCGCAGCATCCATATGGTCTTTCTGTGGATTATGCATAAACTGGCTAACCACCCCAACTGCATATGCAACATCGGGCCTTGTGTGAGACAGATAGATGAGTTTTCCGACCAAATGCTGGTACCTCCTCCTATCAACCGATTCTGCCCCTTCTACTATCTTCAGCCCATGATTCAACATGATCGGAGTATCTGCAGGCTTACAATCAAGCATCCCAGTCTCAGCTAACAGATCCAGAATATACTTCCTCTGAGATATATAGATACCCTGGTTAGACCGCATAACCTCGATACCCAGGAAATACTTCAAACTCCCCAGATCCTTCATCTCAAATTCCTCGAAGAGATTTGCTCGAAGTCTCGATATCTCTTCTACATCATCCCCAGTAATTACCATGTCATCCACATAAATGATCAAGCAAGTAATCTTTCCACCTCTTCTCTTCAAGAACAAAGTATGATCTGAGTTACTCTGTCTGTATCCATATTTCTTCATTGCCATAGTAAACCGCCCAAACCATGCCCTCGGAGACTGCTTCAGCCCATACAAGGCCTTCCTCAATCTACACGCCTCATGAGATCTAAAGTTGTGAGAAAAACCTGGCGGGGGCTCCATATACACCTCCTCTGCTAGATCACCATGGAGGAAAGCATTCTTGACATCAAATTGGTGAAGAGGCCAATCTCGATTAGCTGCAATAGAAAACAGTACTCTGATTGTATCAATTTTGGCTACCGGAGAAAAGGTTTCCGAGTAGTCAACGCCATAGGTCTGGGTGTACCCTTTCGCCACTAATCTGGCCTTATATCGTTCAATAGAGCCATCTGCTTTCCGCTTAATTGTATAAACCCACCTACAACCCACGGGTTTCTTTCCAGCAGGTAATACACACTTCTCCCATGTGCCATTCTTCTCCAATGCATCCATCTCAATCCCCATTGCCTCTCGCCATTCTGGACTGTTCATAGCATCCTCCACCGTCCTAGGAGTATCCTCTGTATATAATGTTGTAGCAAAGGCGTTGGTAGTCTCTGTCAAGCTCCCCCTGACCAGATTTGCCACAGGATATCTGCTGGAGCCAGGCTTATGTTCCGGTATGTATCTTTTCGGGGGCACCCCCCGTGTGCTCCTAGGTGGAAGAGTATATCGAGGTGGTGATGGCACAGTATCTGCAGTATCATGGTTAGTGGAACCAACAGTGGGAATATCTGAACTACTAACCTCAGGCATATCCGTCGAAGTATATCGAGAGGGCGTGTTGCTGTCAGGGTCGGATTGTACTCCATCATCGAGATCATAGGATCGATCACTAGTCTGACTAGGAACTGTGGATGAGTATATTGGTGACACAGTAGTATAAAACAACCAATTCAGTGGTTCTGCCTTACTCTCCCCCTGAACAGTGGATTGGGTTGTGTTAGAGTAATAGTACTCAGTTTCCAGGAAGTCGCAGTCCATGGTGACATGAACACGACGAGTTTTTGGATTATAACAACGGTAGCCTTTTTGATGAACCCCGTACCCGACAAAGACACATTTTTCGGCACATGGATCGAATTTAGTACGTTCTGCCTTAGGAACATGAACAAAGACAGAGCATCCGAAGATACGGGGTGTGAGTGCCAAGGTTGGAGGCACTCTAGTATGATCAGCTAAGGTTTGAATTGAGGTGCGGAAGTTGAGAATTTTAGTGGGAAGACGGTTGGTAAGATAGGTGGCTGTGGCTACTGCTTCAGGCCAAAAAGATGTAGGGACATGGGATTCAATCATCATAGCACGAGTAATTTCTAGCAAAAAACGATTTTTCCGTTCAGCTACCCCATTTTGTTGAGGAGTATTAGGACATGAGGTTTGATGGATAAGGCCTTTTTCAGAGAAAAACTTTTGCATTGATTTGTTCACAAACTCTCCCCCATTATCAGACCTAAGAATTTGAATTTGTTTTTGAAACTGGGTTTGGATTAAATGATAAAAGTGAACAAACTTCTCAAAAACTTCGGACTTATTTTTTAGAAAATAAATCCAGGACATCCTAGTGCAATCATCAATAAACAAAACAAAATATTTGAATCCACTAGGTCCAGAAACCGGGGATGGTCCCCAAACATCCGAATGTATCAAGGAAAAAACATGTTCCACACGAGTATTATTGGATAAATAAGTCTGTCTATGGCTTTTTGCCAAAACACATGTATCACACTGTAAATGGATACTAGAAAACTTAGGAAATAATAGTTTGAGATAACCGTGTGAGGGATGCCCCAAACGGCGGTGCCATAACCAACTTTGACGATCAGTAGACCCATGTGCTAACAACGCTGTGCCCTTTGGCGAAACCTCGTCAACGTAGTACAATCCATTTCTTTCAGTTCCACGCCCAATGATCTCCTTCGAACGGATATCCTGCAAAATACAAAATGTGGGGTACATGAGAACAATGCAATTCAACTCCTTCGATACATGACTTATAGACAACAACTTATATGAAAGTGAAGGTACAAATAGACAATTTGAGAGCTTCAATGTAGAAGTCAGTTCCACAGTGCCAGCCCCTCCTACTGGAGCTAACTCGCCACTTGCAGTCTGAATGAAATTCTTCCGTGGCACTGTAGAACTAACAATGTCAGATTTATCATAAGTCATTGTATCTGTCGCCCCACAATCAAAAATCCACTGATCATTTTTGTGACCATTCGGTTCCTGAACAACATTGGCAGAAGGGCAATTTGGTAATTTCAGCTTACTACAACTGGTTGGACCAAATTTGGTCAACTGCAACTCATCTGGACTTGAATCACAATCAGCATAAACATTAGGACTGGTTTCATCAATATCCAAAATACCCGGGGGAAAAAATTTAAAACTTGAAACATATGGACTGGATGATAATTTTAAAGAAACTTTCCCCCTTTTTATACCTGGATTAGAGTTTCCAGGTTCCCTCATCTGTGCGGCGCCTATTTTTTCGCTCCTCCCAAAACTAAGGGCCGCAACTCCTGTGCCACCTCCTCCGGCCTCCTGCTCCACCGCGCTGGTGGCTTTTGGGCTGCCCGCGGCTGTAGCGACGCCACGCTTAGGATTTGTCTTCCCCGAATCTGATCTCCTTTCCCTATGTTCCCACCACTCGGGATACCCTATAATGTGGTAACAGTCCCGTTTCAAATGCCCCTTTATGCCGCAATAGTCACACTTCTTGTTTGTTCTTCTCCGGGATGATGGGTCGGTCGGAGTTTTAGCCAAATCTGACCGGTGCGAGTTTTCTGGATCTTCGCGACACGTCCCCTGTCCCTTTCCGATTAATCCAGCCCCAATACCCAGTGATGATATGTGACCGGATGCAGCTGCCGTCGAACCCAAGATGTTCTACCTGGCGGCTTCCCGGCACACCATCGCATATGTGGCGTCGACTGAGGGTAGAGGCGTTGATCGAAGTAAGTCCCGGGTTATGCTATCAAATTCGTCTGTAAGGCCTGCCAGGAATTTGAACAATCTGTGGGTTTCTTGTAACTGATTGTAGGTGTTGATATCTGTGGGTGATTCCATCGGATTAGGCTGCCGTCGGTCAATTTCCATCCAAAGACTTTTGCACACACCGTAATACTCTTCCAATGTAAGTTGCTCTTGCTGAATTCTATCCGCTTTGGTCATAAGATCAAAAATTTGTAGGCTATCCTCCCCCGATTGATATGTGATTGCCAATCCCTGCCATAAATCTCTAGCAGTTGGGTAGTGAATAAATTGATGTACCAACGATGCATCAATTGCCCCTGTGATCCACGAAAATACTTGCAGGTCCCTTTGTCTCCAAGCTTGATACGCAGCATCTGTTTGTACAGGGGGTGCAGGCTGTCCAGTAATATGACTGAGGCGCCCACGCCCTCCAATCGCAATCTCCAGCATTCGTGCCCATAACACATAGTTATGGCTGTTTAATTTTATGTCTATTGTAACCGAATGGCTATCATGGTTGGTATTTGGCTGTTACTGTGGTGTATTGTGTGTTTCAAGTAATTTAGCAATCTGTTGAGACAGGATCGTGGCTATCTCAGACAGTGCTGGTGATACGATGATTCGTCGTCGGCCATTGGCCGGAATTTTCAAGAAACAGTAAACTAAGCAGATGATGACGCAGAAACACGAATCTCAGGATCGTAATTTGGCTATGATACCATATTATTTCAGAGAATCGATGATTTCATTGATTGTGTATTGTTATTTTACAATAGTAAGGCAGTAAATATATAGACGTTGTATACACAATGTGTCCCTATAAATTAGGGGATAATAATAACGGAGAGAATCCCTAATTTACAAGGATATAATCCTATCTATATCTCTAACACCTTTCGGATCAAAAAAAAACTTCACGAGGCACAAATGAAGCAAAAATAGGAAATGAGGAAATTAAAAGAAACGTTTCAGTAGTGTATTTCAATCTCCCAACCTCAGTAATGTTGAATATGAGAGACATCAAATAGGTCATGCCAACTTGGAGCAACAAGCATACATGGCACCAACGCGATCTAACAAGGTGGAGTTTTCCTTATTTGATAGCTCGAAGTTAAATAGCTGGGTATTCGGAACAGAGCAAATCTTTGTGATTGCCTGCATGCTAGCAGATACGAAGGTGAGAATGTTAGAACTCATATTGTGGGATTGGTGGTATAGTGGCACCAGCTTTTCCTAAGGCACAAATTGACCATGGACGATTCAACTTAAAATAAACATTTAATGGTCATTAATTAAGGATTAAAAATAAAAGACTTTTGATGACTCGACTCGACAGGAGACTTTAAAAAACTTCATCAAACAAGAATTGTAAGGGATTACTGTGCTCTATTCGAGAGGTATTCTTTTAGATTCCTAATTAGATTTTTTTCTTTCCAAAAGAATTAAGACCTGAGATTGAGGGAGTGCTTAGTTAAGGGGTATAAGAATAAAACAATGAGAATAGAATGAATGGATATAGTTAGTTGGTTATTACGATTAATTGAAAAGTTTTTTATACCCAAGTTTTAGGTAATGGTCCATATACCATCTATGTATGGGAGGAATGGATTTGATTCCTATCAGCACTAATATTTTTTTACTTTTTTAATTAAATATATTACTTATATTTAATTAAAATATAAAATATATTAATTAATTAAATTAATTAATTAAGATAAAATCTAATTAATTAAAATAATTAATCAAGATAAAATCTAATTAATTAATTAAAATATATTTAATTAATTAAAGTCTAATTAAAATATAATTAATTTAATGATTAATTAAAATCTAATTAATTAATTAAAATATAATTAATTAAATATAATTAAGATGTAATTAATTAATTAAAATATAATTAGTTAATTAGTTAATTACAATATAATTAATTACAATATTATTCATTAATTACTTAAAATATAACATCATTTGCATTGTCAGAGGAATGTAAATTGTATTAAACTATCTTACTTGATTATACTATAGCAATAGAATGGTGGATATTATGGTTATGTCGATGAATTGTATAATATTTTGGATGATTAAACTATATTTTGAGGATATTATGTAACTAATAATATGTTGATGCAAGAAAATACTAGAGTTTTTTTTTCAAGAGTTATTGAAAAGAAAAAACCGCAATATATTTGATTTTGAATTTGTCTTCACTTTATAGTCCACTTTACTGCTACACACGTTGCTTCCTTTTGGAAGATCTATCAACCGCCAAGTATCATTCTTTTTAATTGGTTTCATCTCTTCATCCATAGCAAATCTCCATCTTTCATCTTTGACAGCTTCTTTAAACGTCATTGGTTCCGTATCTGCTAACAAACAAAACAAAGTATAATCTTTGATTTCTTCTATTACTTCATACATTTCTTCTATATGATGTGGCCTCTCGAAGGAGCTTCATGGAGATATAATCGTTTGAGATGTTTTAATTTCAAGTGGAGGAGTTTGTGGTATAACATCAGTAACAATTTAATTTTGGGACTTATCTGCATCAAAAAATTTATCAAACAAAGGAAGAAATTCAAAATTTTCATCCTGTGGTACATTCCACTCTCATGAACCTTCTTCATTAAACTCAACATCTTTGCTAATGATTGTTTTTCCATTCTGAAGATCATAAAATTTATACCCTTTTGAATTTTGAGCATAGCCAACTAATATGAACCTCTGAGTCTTATCATCCAACTTGCTTCTTATTTCATCAGGAATATGCACATAGCCAATACTTTCAAATACTCTTAAGTGTGAAATACTTATCCTCTTTCCACTATATGCCTTTTGTGGAGTCATTTTTGTTAGAATCTTTGTAGGAATACGATTATTCAAATACACTACACATGCTACTGCTTTAGCCCAATGCTCCTTCGGCATCCTCTTAATATTCAGCATACTACAAGCCATGTCAAGAATAGTTCTATTTTTATGCTCCATAACTCCATTTTGCTGAGGTAATCTAAGAACTGTCAAAGAATGTCGAATAAAAGATACTTTTATAATTAATTAAATTTATTCAACGTGAATTCACCTCCTCGATCAGTCCGAATTGTTTTAATTCTCAACTCGAGCTTTAAATTTTTTAAACACTTCAAATACTTCAAATTTTTCCTTCAAAAAATAATCCCAAGTCTTATGAGTATAATCATCAATAAACAATAAAAAGGACCTATTCTTTCTGTATGAACTTGGTGCCATAGGACCACATATACCAGTGTACACTAATTCGAGTGTTTGTGTTGCTCGAGATGGAGACTCCTTCAGAAAGCTCTTCCTAGACTGCTTGCCATACATACAACCTTCACAAATTTGATCAGGATGACTTATAAAAGGCAAGCCATATACCATCCTTTTCTTATACAATAGCTCCAATCCCCAGCCTAAGATGCCACCACCATAACTAATCATTCGTAGTAGCTTTTAAACATATAGGACTATCTTTATTGATCTTCAGTATAAACATCTTGTTCTTTGACATTTGCACTTTTGCAATCAATCTTCCTTTACCATTTCACATTATCAATCCACTCTTTCTCATTTGTAGTTCATAGCCTTTCTCCAAAAGTTGTCTAATACTCAATATATTTGTTTTCAAAGTAGGAACATAATAAACATGAGATATAAACTGATGATCTCCATTCTTCAATTTAATCAAAATCTATCATTTACCTTTGATTGGAACTTTAGTTTTATCACCAAAAGAAATATTACCTTTAACAGATTCATCAAGAATACAAAATAAATCTTTATTACCAATCATATGATTCCTTGCTCCTAAGTTGAGATACCAAGACCCCTCACTCCTTTCTTTATGACCATTGCATGTTAATAACAAGGCAAATGCTTCATCGTCTTCTTCTTCAACCTTAACACAATTTGTGTTTTCTTTCTCATTTGAATTTCATCTACATTCCGCTACATAGTGACCAAATCTTTGACAATTGTAACATTGTATATTGGATCTTTGACCATGATCTCATTGAAATGATCCACCTCTACCACATCTTCTTGGATATTGTTGCTAAAAATCTGACTCTTTGTTGTCATTCGAATTACTTCTACCTCCTCTATCTCTTCCACAATTTCCATAATTCCAACCTCGACTACAACCTCTGCATCCTCGTCCTCTACTATGTCCTTGATGTTGATTGTCTTCCTTTTTCATTTAAATGCAACTTCACTTGCAACTCTTGATCATCCGATTCTTCTCTTTTCTTCTGTTGGATCCCGTTTCCGGAACCCAACCTCTTGCTCTGATAATCAAAAATTGCATACTCTATATCATTGGAAAGATAGAAACACAAGAGACAACTTAAACAAATTCCGCATAGATAATACAGAATTTCTCCTAAAATCAGAATACTGATTTTACCCTCATAAAAAAACTTGGAATTTATCCCAACGTCACTTTCTCTATTACAACATCATTCAAAGCAATTCAACTTTCAATTGGAATTCATCTAACACTCAAACCTCAATTCATATGACTCTTCATATTCAATAACATCTTATCATTCACCACAAATCATATCTTTTGTTTCCATAATTCACTTATTCATATATAACAATAGTTCATACATCAACTCAAGCTGATAGCTTCTTCAGTATATATCTAACTCAAGTCACATTGTCCATACACAATTTATATTTCGTATCCATATATAAATCCATGTCTCATTAACATCATAAATAAATGTTTACAAAACTTTAATGGCATTTCCAAGCCACATTACATCACCAATATCAAAATCCAAAATACAAAAGATGCAAAACCTAATAATTTCTCGAAATACATCTGAAGCCTTGTTTTAGATAAACTACTCAAAATATAACAAAACATGCAAATCCAAAGTGATATCTTGACTTTCTTTCACTCGGTCTTTTACTCGTCACCTGAATAGGGAGGGAGAGTGCGGGTGAGCTTAAAAGCTCATGGGTAATATGCTTATAATAGAAAAAATAAGCAAAACCATTCAAAAAGTTCATTGCAATAATTCTTGTTGAAATCCATAAGACACTTGTTTCTCAACTTCTTATTATGAAATCAAATTTACAAACCCCTAAACATGAATGCATCAACTTTTTCACAAATCAGGAACACATAAGCACAACAGAGATGGTTTGGGTGAGTCCGTAACAGAATGTACTACACATTTCCCATAAGGGTCTTGTGTAGCCGTGAACAGAACGTACTATCGCAATTTCACAAAGTGATCTTGCGTAGCCATGAACTTATGGGAGTCCGTGAAGGAGCTCCATGCTACTAGCAGGCAGGCGAGAGAAGCCTTTAGACAAGTGCACTTGACTAACAGAACAGACCACCACAAACCCACATAACATGTAATTCATGACTTGAAAACCAATTGCCCAAAGGGCACAGATTTGAAGACTTGATTTCATGAGCATGACATATTTCATATGCGTTTTAAAAACTTAATTTCATAGACATAAAGCCCTTTCAAAATCATTTCCATATCACAATTCATCATCAAAATTCATGCACAATCACATATAACAGTTTCGCAAATCATTCAAATGCAACAATTTCCACAATTATAAAGCAATGAGAAGTCATTTTATTTTCTTGACTAAAAAAAAGAACATAATGGCTCATTATCCAATTTTAAACATGGAACCCACCTTATTTCCTTGCTTAATACTTGTTCAAAAAGTCTCTACTCTCCTTGCTCCTCTTTCCTCTTTTGATTTCCTTCATCAAAGGCAAAATTCCCAAATCAGTAGGAATCCAAAATTGAGACACTCAAAGAAACAAATCACTAAAGTTGACCTTAGAAAGCTCAAACAAATACATTTCTCAAGCTATCTAAACCAAAACCTTTTAAAAAAAAATCCAACAAATCACAAATAATCTTACCTTGATCCTTCATCAAATGAAGAGTTCCTGGGCTCTAATGGAAGCTCTCATCCTCCTCTTCCTTTTTCCTCCTTGAACAAGCATCAAAATCCCTCTTGAAGGTTTAGAAAAATCAAGACCTAACATTTTCTTTCTTTTTTCTCCTTTTCTCCACTGACTCTCTCCTCTCTTCTCTCTTTTCTTTGTTTTTCTTCCCAATTTCATGCTTCTCCTTCCTTAAAAAGCAAGACCAACTTTTATTTACAAGTTTGCCATTAATGGGTGAGGAATGACCTCTTTGCCCCTCCTTCCAAACCTTATAACCTTAATGCTTAAGTGTTCTTCCCAAAATGCCCCCATACATATACACTCTTGCTACTTAATTCAACTAATGCATATTTTAAAATCCAGCAAACATCAACATAATAATTAACTCCAAATCAAATAATTAATCTAGCAAGCCCACACAATTCATTTAAGTCATGCTTAACTTCTTCTAAAAACAAAACCTTTTTCTAATCATGTAATTGAAGGAATTTGATAACACTTCCTTCTTGAGAAATGTTCCTCATTATCTCAATTTTCTAATGACACCAACATCATTTAATTTGGTTCAGTAATTTAAAATTTATGGCCCAAACACTTTCAGACTATTACTAAACCAAGACTGTACACTATACCCAACATCACTCTAGAAATTGAAAGTCTTAAGGACTGAATTGAAATTAGATTCCTTCAGATAACATGTAGCTCCATGTCTCTAGTTTAGTTATAAATAAGAATCATCGAAATTGGATCTCTACAGATCAAGGTATCACTAAAATACTGAAGCATGTTCAGACTTTTTCAACTGATCCTCTCATTTTGATTCAATCAATCTTTTTCAAATTAATATCAAAATCTACAAATTTTTTTGGAGAGGTAGAGGAATGTCTTAGGAATCTAACTTTTCAAAAATCATATCAATCGAAGGTCGAAAGAAAAAGTTATGGCCAAAAGAGTGAAGAGAGGTCGGGTCAGGGAAGAACCAGCGCAGACGCTCAAGTTCGTGAGTACGATGCGTCGCGGTTGCGAATTGCGGCACGGACGCTTCATTTTGAGAGCGCGAGTTGTCGCGGTCGCGAAATGCTTCCCTTCTTCTTCCTCTGCTTTTTTGCATCAGGCCTGATTAGTAAAATAGGCATAACTTTTGCTACAAATATCATATTAAGGTGATTTAAGAAGCATTTTGAAGAATACTTCTAGACCTATAACTTTCATGAATACCTAAAAAACAAATTTTGCCTCAAAAAGGGTTTGAAATTTAAACCAATGCAACTGTCTCGGATGCCTATACAATTAAAAATCACATACTTCTAAATAACATAACTCTCAACTCCAATGTCCAAAAGTTGTATAATTTATATAAATGGAAAGATAAACAGATAATCTACAACTTTTATGCAGAACTTAAAAGCACTTTCTACCTCTATATGGGTCAAAATTCCACATCAATGCGGTTGTCCTGAAGTTTACTCTAAACAGCATCCAAACTTTAAATAATCATAACTTCCAGCTCCGATATCAAAAAATATCATACTTCATAGCGTTAGAAAGCTAGAAAGATAAAATACAACTTTCATGAAGACAACTTTAGCTAATTCCACCTAGATCAACCCAAAAAATTTATGCAAGTTCAGATCAAAATTTCATCTCTCTCCTACTATTCATTCCCAAAATTTTCAGACTTCAAATTTTCAAAAAATCCAACATTTCAACCTTTATTCTAGTCATTTCCACTCCATTTCTACCAACTTATTCATCATAAATTTCATAGTACCATTAAATATACAAATTTACTGAAAAATCTCATAATCATCAAAAACCAAATATCAATTATTCACTCTTCATATTCTGCATTTTACATTCTCTATTTTTCTTCTCAACTTCCATTTAAGCTCAATATCATCCATAAATATATTATAGTCCATGATTAATCATGAACATCAATAACAAAACATACACATATATACCCACTCATCATCAAGTTACTGCATTCACTACCTAAATCTTGTATATCATTTCAAATTTAAGAATTCTCATTTTTCTTTACTCATCACTAATCATTAACAACTTCTCATTTAATGGTTCTAACTTCCAAGAAAAGTTTGGGGTCCAACATCTTAGCTATCACCTGAAGATGGGATAAAAGGGCGAGTGAGCTTAAAAGCACGTAGGCAATAGTTTATAATGGGAAAATAAGCAAAACTCTTGAAAACATTTACTTGTCATAGAAAAATTTTCTTTGAGTTCATAAAACATATGTTTCTCAAATTGTTATCATATAGTCAAATCCTCAAATTACAAAACATGAATGCATCAAACTTGTTCACATATTATAAGCACATAATCACATCAGAATGGTTTGGGTGGATCCAAAACAGAACGTACTACACATTTCCCTTGAGGGTCCTGTGTAGCCGTGAACAGAACGTACTAACGCAATCCCACATAATGGTTTTACATAGTCGTGAACTTATGGGAGTCCATAAAGGAGCTCCATGCCACTAGCGTGCAGGCAGGAGAACCCTTTAACTTGGTCAACATGCACGTGACTTAACTTAGGGGGCCACCACAAACTCACATAACATGTAATTCATGACTTGTAAACTTGTTGCCCAAAATGACACATTTTTTAAACTTAATTTCGTATACTTGTAAACATATTGCCCAAAATGGAACTTTTCTGAATCTTGGCTTTTCATAGACATGAGATATTTTGAAAACATTTCCAAAAATATGATTCCATAAACATGTATCTTTTCACAAAAATTTATTTTCAAAATCTTTCACATATCAACACAATTCATATATCAAACATATAATAGATTTTCAATTCATTCAAGAAGCTATAGATGCAACACTTATGATGCAATTGAAATCATTAAACTTTATTGATTCAAAAAAACATGTAGTGGATTATTTACTCTATTATAAACATATACCCACCTTGATTTCCTTACTTATAGGCTTGCTCAAAATGTCTCTACTCTTGCTTCTCTTATGTTTCTTGATTTCCTTGATTCTCCACCAAATGATGAGATCTTTAGCTCAAATGAAAGCTCTTCTCTTCCTCTACCTTTTTTCCTTCTTGAACAACCTCAAAATCTCTCTTGAAGGCCAAGAAAATTGAAACCCTAGCTTGTTTTCTCTTCTTTTCTCTCATCCACCGAAATCTCTCTTCTTTCTCTTTCTTATTTCTCTTCTTCTGTCCTAGTTCATGTTTTCTCCTTCTCTTAAATGTAAGACCACATTTTCCTCTTCCAATCCTATCGTTAATGAGTGTGCAATATCCATTTTACCCTTCCTTATATGCCTTATGTTCTTTATCTTTAAATATCTTGTCAAAAACACCCTTGAACATTTTTATAACCTTAACACTTTAATTCCACTTACCCATTTAACAAATCCTACTAACTTTGGCATAATAATTAGCTCGAGAAAAATTTAATCTATCAAAACCTCAAAAATCTTTTAAATCATGCTTATTCATTAAGAAAAAAATTTGGTGGCCAGCAGTTGGACTAACCTTATAAGCTTAACTTTGAAATTATGTATGATATTTGCAGTTTTCCTGAGTCTTCCATTATGGATCAACATGATAACTTTCGTGTTTCCTACCATTGGAACGAGCTCACTGGGCTGGAGTAGTTCAACGTTAAAAATGCCCACAATAATAATAGATGAAGCCATGAGCACTTGTTGTTACATAAATTCATGTGTCAAATGATCTTTGATAAATCAGAAACCAACCAATGCTTAACG
The DNA here is from genome assembly GCA_027568895.1 of Erythroxylum shatona. Classification (NCBI taxonomy): domain Eukaryota; kingdom Viridiplantae; phylum Streptophyta; class Magnoliopsida; order Malpighiales; family Erythroxylaceae; genus Erythroxylum; species Erythroxylum shatona. Next base: position 22,054,502 of record JAOSBK010000009.1, on the reverse strand, counting down.
AAGAAACTTTTTTTGTTGTGGTGCATGGATCACAACATCCTAGTGTGCATCTCTACACATGTGCTGAATGTTATTATTGTGACTTTACATAAGAGGAGAAACAATTTGGGAATGGGTTACTTGGTTTCTGTTATTGCTGAGTACTATAGTAAGGATTGTCTTGGTCTAACTGCCCACTACCCTGATTTTGTAAATCACATCACTTGTGACGTTCTGAAATCCTAGAGTCCTATAACATGGAACTCTGGGATATCAGTCAAAAATCTAATTTGAAGATCAGGGCCAGTCAGGCAAGTACTAGTGCAGCGCGACCTCAACAGGTAGAAGAGGACTCGACTACCTAGGAGTCTAAAGAGGAAGGAGAAACAAAAGAACATGGTTAGAAGAAGATGCTTGATACAATATTTGCCAACACCAAAACAATTACAGACATACTTGCGAAAAAATATAGGATGATGAAGGAGATTACCCGCACACAATGACATCAAAGCTAGGGTATATATCGGATTCATCGATACTTCAAAGGCATACAATTGCCTCCTTCAACACCATCTCCACCTCCATCACTATAAGGTTTTGTTTCTAACTCTTTTCTTTTAAATTTAGTCTTTATTTTTGTTTTATTTTATTTTATATTACTTCCTTCTATGTGTGTTTTTTTTCTCCTTCTCACATTGAGGACAATATGTTATTCAAGTGCAGGGAGGGTTGTTTTGCTTTGAATGTAAATTTTGTTTATTGTTATGTTAATGTGTTTAAGTTGCATATCGTGAATTGTGTGATTGTATCGATGGCTTAGATGAAATGAAATCGATTTAGTTTTAAACATAATCTATTAGGTTGTGAAAAGTCATTAGCTCACAAAATTAGTGATCTGAGTTCTTTGGCTAAAATATGCAAGTTAATTAGGATTTAGTGTTATTTATCACCCTATAAGTTGTCACATTCATTCATAAGAGCGTTTGTAAATTTTAAATAAATAACTATTCTACTAACCTTTGAGTTATGAATCAAGCTAGTAGCCAATTGAGAACTTGATGTAGTCGAGTAATCAAATCGACATGCATGACAAATGTGTGCCTTCGTGTCAAAAGGCTATAATGACATTCCAACCAATCAACTTAATAAAAATATGACTTAATCGAGTAATCGGATCAACATTCATCACCAATGTTTAGTTTTGTGTAAAAATACTAGGTCCATTTCGACAAAAAGTAACAAAAAAAGAATGTTTTCTAACAAAAACTTACCCAACTTATAAGTAGCCTAACTTTTCATGAAAAAGTACTTAGGATTAGTTACAAAGTTTGAATGACCAAATAATTATTAATGTGTGTGTACAATTGAAAAGGGTGAATAAACTTGACATTTGGTTCTTAAATAATATGTATATTAAGTCTAGAGCTCCTAGACACAAATTTTGCATGTTAATGATTTGGAATAACTTGAATGATTATGTTTAGAGTTAAATTTGTTTCATGAAGTTAAAGCCATTGTCTCATTATTGCATTGTGTTCTTTGTGATTTTGTCTTGTTTGTTGTTTTATTTTCTTGAGGACAAGAAAATGTTCAAGTGTGGGGATGATGATAAATGTAAGCTACATCGTGTTTTAGGGCATAGTTTGATATGTTTTTAGTCATTAATTCCATCATTTATTATGTATTTAGGTTAAAATTATGTTAGTTTGTTAATTATGTGTTTTGAGTGTTTTAAGGGTTAGTACAAGCTTTTGAGCTTAAATATTATGTTTTTGAGGTGTCTTAATATGTTTGCTAGTGTTTTAGGGTCAATATTGAAGAACGGAGGAGTTTTGGAAGACATTCAAGCCAAAACAACGGCCCACGATCGTAGCCTAAGCTCTAGGAATGGCCCACAATTGTAGCTTGCATGTCACAATTGTAATAAAAGGCTTATATATGAGCCACGATTGTGGCCTGTATGGCCACGATTGTGGTCTGTGTCTGACAAACACATAGACACTTATGAATTTCACATTCCGAAGGACTTTTTGGACCTTTCGGACCCCAAAAAAGCCCTAAGATTACCCAAAACACAAAAGATTATTAAAAGAAAAACAAGAGAAGAAAGAAGCAAGCTTTTTCGTGCAACCACTTTTGGAAACCTTAAGAGAGAAAGAGGAAGAGAAAGAGAGGAGGAAGAGGAAGAAAAAGGAAAAGAAGTAGTCTAAACATGCTTCCCAGATCAAGAGGTTTCCAAACGCTACTGCCTTCCCAAATTGTCCATTCTAAATTTCTATTTCCTTTTTGTTCAATTTTATTCATATATAAAGTTAGGATGGATTGTATGATGATAGATGGTAGAATGTTAATGATGTTCTAACTCTTCTTCGAGATTTTATTTTGATTTAATGATAATTTAATTGATTATGTTTATTGGATGAATGTTGTGATTTGATTGTATCTTTGCATAATTCGGTAACAAACTGAGAAGGTGAACTAAATGAAAAATGATTAAATCAAATTAATGAGAGTTATGTGATTTAATAGAAACCGTGACAAATCATATTGGTAATTGTACAGAGAGAGATCCCATATAATATTTCAATTGTTTGTTAAAGTGCTTCAGATCTAATTAGGGTTTTAGATAATTTGTGAATTGAGATATTACAAATTTCATAATCCAATAAGGGTTAATGGTTATAACTTGAGAGAGAGTAATCAACCCTAGGATCGTCTACAGCTGACACCCATTAACACATAATCAACTAAGTTAGCATTAACGATAGGTAAGATCTCCTTTCTCATAACTTGGTAAATTCTTGGTTGATTTCCATTGTGCATGCTTGTTGCTCAGTTGTTAATTCCTTAATGTTTAATTTATGAATTAATTGGTTGAATTCAATTCTTGTATTTACGTCCCCTTGCTTTATTTAGTTGTAGTTTCATATCTTTTCAGCCTTAGATTTTTAAGATTAGACTAATCCCTCTCCTCGTAGGATCGACACCTCTTATACTACAATCGCAACCCATGCACTTGCGGTATTAAAGGGCTTGTAAATTTTAAAGCTCGAACGACACAATTAGTTCTTGACAAATTTTTAAACTCAAAATGAGTTACGTAAGGATGCCTTAAAATGCCAAAGTCTTAAATGAAAAATGACAACAACATCACCTCACTTAGGACTCCTCTATAATGCTATCCAACCAAACTTCCTTTTTTAAAAATCAGATAAGATGCGAAAAAGTTGTTTGATGACTATCCCTATGAATAATTGAACTACAAACTTATGGATGAATTTGTGTTCACAAAATTGAAACCAGTTGAAATTTGGAATGCTATGAAATGAAATAGTCAACCTCATAGATCCTAATAAAAGAGTTGGATAATCCAAGTAACATTGCTTGAGCATATTTGGACAAAATTTAAGCTCATACTGAATAGACAATCAAAAGTTACAAAGATTTGATTATGATGAAGATAAAGGAGGTTGAGAGGAAAATGTGATGAGACAAATCTCCCTTTTCCTACCCCAGAAGCAAGTATGAATTTTTTGATCAAACTTTCACAAATATTTTAGTATATTAACTCATTCCCAAGAATATAAAAAGATATTATAACCAAAAATAAAAGAAATAATGGAAAATAAATTAGGACCTATAATGTACCACAATGGCAATCCACATCAATCTTGTACCGACTCTGAAAATTTTTTGCTCTTGAAAAGAAGCAAAATACATATTTTAGTTAGTTAACCACAAGCAATGATCTCCAAAATGATGAATATAGATACCTATTACTTGAAGTCTATTTAGAATTTGTATAAGATTTATAGCACATCAATGACATTGTAACTTATTTCTCCATTTTATCACAAATAGTTAGTTATCAAGAAAAGGTTTGACGACTTATACGCAATAAGAGTATTCTAGGGAGTCTAGCAATTTAAGATCTTCCTTTCAAAAATGCAAGAAAATAATAAGCCAAAAATGCAGAAAAACAAGCACTTGGAAATATAGAAATGCATAAAACAATAAACCAGGAAAACTAGAAACGTAAAAATAAAAAAAAACTAGAAATGCAGAAATTAGGGATGGCAAATATGATCTGGTCAACTCGACTTTGACTTGGGTCAATCGAGTCATGGGTCGAGACTTCTTGGCCTGATGGAAAGGTACAAAATGACGTTGTTTTGTCAAATAGTTTTAGAAAAATATGAGTTCAAGTTGAGTCGATTGGCCTACTGACAACTGGTCGAGCCTGTTAGATCTTATTTTTTCTAAATTTCTTATTAATTGTTTAATTATTTATCTATATTTGTTTGTTTGTTTAATTATTTATTTTTAGAATTGGGCCATTAATTTAGTAGGTATGATTAAAGATTGAAAATTTGATGGAAAGATTGGGACTTAGTTAGAATTCATGTGATGTTAAGTGGATTAAAGGGTTAGAGACATAAAAGACAAAAGAGGGGCAAAATGGGAAAGGCTAAGTGAGTGAGGGGTATAATTGGAAGAAAAGGGTAAAATAAGAGAGGGAGGTGTTGTGAGAAGCAAAAGAGGAGAGAAAAAACGTGAAACAGAGAGAAGAAGGATAAAATCATGGGAAGCTTGGAAGCCAAGAGAAGAAAAAAGAAGAAAAAGAAGAGAAATCATCTTGTCAAGGTAAGTTTACCATCTTCTTCTTACTTTTTTAGAGAAAGAGTTAGAGAGAGAAAGTGTTTTATGTACAGAATGGGTGTTAGATTGGAAGAAGAGGATTTAAGGAACTCATTTAATTTTATGGGGTAGGTTAAGTTTGAGCTTGATTTGTGTTAATTTCATTTTGTTGTGATTATGGAAATTTGGGGGATTTCCATTTGAATTGGAATTGAATGAAATTTTTTTTGGTTGTGTTAGGAAATCAAGAACAACCTACCTAAGAGCAAGAGGAAGAGCCAATTTGAGTTTGAATTTTCAAGAGTTATAAGGTGAGTAAAATATTTATGGTTATTGTGTAAATGGGCAATGTGCATATGTGTGTATATATATATGCTTGAATTGATAAATTGTGAATTGCTATAATGTGTTTTATGTTATGTTATGAAATGAAAGATGTATGATATTTTGATATGGTTAAATTGTGAGTATGATCATGTTATGCCATTGAATTGTGTCATGGATTTTTGTTTGGAATAGAAAGAAGAAAAAGCATGAGAATATGAAATTGTGAATGATTGAATTGAGCATGAGCTTTGATTGTGTTT
>JAOSBK010000009.1:22007101-22028622 GCA_027568895.1 Erythroxylum shatona | reverse complement strand
GTTTCTGTTTCGGAATTTAAATTCCGTGTCCGATACTTGGTTTTCGCGTGCCGATTATTTTGCTTCCGTTTCGTTCCACTTCGAATTCATTAAGAAATCCGTTCTTTCCGATTTTGTTTTCCGTTTTCTGGTTGGGATCCGGTTTCTGAGATCGGGTCCCAACATCTACTACTTACTTCCATAATCTTGTAACTGCTCTAAGTAGATTCGATCCTTTTGCTTGCCCACTTCATGTCACTGTTGTAAATAGTCTACGGTTTCAAAAATACAAATATAGATGTAGATTTCAATGATTAGATTTGAAATTAATATGTTGTATTTTGGATTAATTAAGTTTTAAACTTATACTCCGTTTTGATTGAATTTGGATGTAAATATTTTTCAAACTGAGTTAATCGCAAAGATTTAGGCTAAATATACTTAATAGACTAAAATAATTTAGACTAGGTTTAAATTTGGAAATAATTTCTCTCACATATATCGATATTTGTTGTAGTGTTACACTTTTACACTTAATAACGTTGGATTTATTTGGGAGAAAGCATCCATGTATATGCTGCAAATAGTTGACCAAAATTTTTGTTATTATTAAGTATACAGATTTATTCTCCTTTTCTCTTGTTATATCCAGAATGCTTACATTTTGCAATTTAATCAAAGATTGGTCATTTCTTCATACGTTTTTTTAATTAAAAAATATATATGCATTATTTGGATTAGGTCTTTTGAGGATATGTATGTTTGGTGCCTTCTATTTATCAATATCATGACTTTAGCTTATTTATGCTGGCAGCTGGAAGGCTTATGCTTCTTTATGTGGTCTACTTCATATTTCTTATCCTAGTACTCCAAATATGTTAAAATTAGATTTGCAAACTATATACAGCCAACTGTGTGAAGATACTTGTTTCTTTTTTTTTGCCTAATCCTTAATGCTTGGACGATTGTAATCCTAACCATACAGAAATAAAAAAAATTTTTGCTGTTGTTTTGCTATTTTTTTGTTATTTATTGATAACTATTGCCGAAATGTGTTTCTCTTAATTTCTTTTTGTTGTTTTCTTCAAAATTTTCTTCCTAAACATTTATTAATTTATTTTAATTCGTATCAAATTTGACAATTATTATATTCTTTTACTAAAATTTCTTTTTCTCCTTTTCCTTAGAAAATTATGCCCTGTATTGTACTTTTTTTCTTAGTTAATTATAATATAATATAGTATGTACATATGCACTACTTAATTAATAGTCGTGATTAGTAGTAATAATAATAATGCCCATTATTTACAAAATTATTAATTATTCCATTAATTTAACTTAACTTGATAGGATAATTAATTATATTATATTTTAATTTAAAATAATTACACAATTAATTAAAGAAGTTTATTTAATTAATTAAAGTTTATTTACTGATTATATAAAAAAATGATTAATTCTTTGCACATTTATTTTTATGGTTACAATTAAATATGGATTAAAAGTTTCTTATATTAGAAAAATTCGTCGATATTACTCAATTACCATTTTGAAGTGAAAAAATCTGAAAAAACAGTTTACACCTTCTCCCAAATCGATTATTTAAAAAATTTACAAAAATCACTTTTCACCGTTTGTATTATTGAAAATTTTCAACAAAAAAAGGGCTCAAGATCCTTCACGGGCGTGACATGTTACGTGACTCCTGTGAAAAGGTGTCATGTGTGTTACTCAACATGTCACCCTCGTGACAAACAACCTTCTTAAATTCTTTTTGTCATTAACAATGTGTTTGGTAAATCAAACTACTCAGTTTTCTCTTACTCTTTTAAATAAAAATATAGGTTAAACACTTATTACAACAAATTTGCTAGGAAAAAATTAAAAAAAAAACACCGTGACATATTCACTTTCACAGGTGTGACATGTTAAGTCACACCCGTGACATATTTAGAATTTTCGTTCAAATAGGTTAATTCTACTCATTTCCAAAAAATTCGTCGCCGAATGACATAAAATCTTTCAATAGATATGCGTGAATATTTTTAATTGATATGTCGACCATTTCACACGGACAATATTTTCAATTCATAGGTCGGCTATTTAAATATGCAATATTATAAATGAAGTTTATTTGGTTGTTACAAATGAAATATGCAAATAATTAATGTTACCTTAATAAACATTTAATATGTTTTGAATTTTTCTGAAGAAGTCTTCCTTTTATTTAAAATTTGGTTCACAAGAATTCCATTCCAATTCCGTTGCCTTCCTCTTGTTTTAATTTTTCAAAATCAGTTAAAGAGAAACTGTGTATCAGGTTAAATAATAGCATGATCAGATTCAGAAAATTATAGTTGTTATTTGGTGCCTAATGAATGAAACTCCTATATCACAAAACTAGGTCAAATACTACTCTTTCTCTACTATTTCGTATTTTTAAGTAGGAAGAAGCAACGTTATATGAATATTGCACAAAATATCTGCTTTACTTAACATTATTTTCTACTTGATAACAGAAAAAAATTTTGTATTAAGAATTGTATTAAACAGTTTTTTTAGAGCTAACAGCAACAACGTTAAGTTAGCTGCAAAAAATTGAAGACTTGCCTTTCTTGGATAGAAAGCATAATTATCAGAATTTTCATAATACTTTTTATACAACTTCTTTTCATTCTTCTGTTTTTTTAACTTTGAAATGAAGAAAAATTAACAGTAGATGAATTTTCCGCTAAAATCACAGAAGGACTTGCTTATTTAGCAGGTCATGATGAAAGTTCTAAACTTGTTTTGGTAATATTTAAACTCTATCAATTATGTCTAACTATTTTTTTTATTTTTCAAACTCAATGGAACTTATTGACAAAATTTGACATTTATTACTTCTAAACTCGTTACGAAGCTTTGTTCTTTCCTTATTATTCCTGGCTAAAGATGTTTTGCCTTAAATAAGATTACCAAAAGTTTCATTCACGGACACTGTAAGTGAGCATGTATAATTTTTTGTATTTTTTCAACTTTTATCTTTCTTTTTGATAATTTCTCTTTTGCTTTGATTTTTGTAGGTTCACACGCTTCATTGTGTTTACTTTGGAAGTTGTCGTATCAACCATGCGCAAAAACTGCGGACAATTTGTTATTCTTTTTTGATGTAAGTATGTTGCTTTTTTAGACTCTCGTGATAACCTATAAAAGTATAATAACTACTTTATTAAAAAAAGATACTATTTTTATGAAACTACCTCTTTTTTTTTTTACCTTTTCAGATTTTTTTAGGTCTGCTCTTACTTTCATGAATGTATTTTTATCAGCATTGAAAATTATTACTAACTATTATCTGTCCAGACTTTACAAAGTGTTTGTAATCGACCCACCATCTTTGTTTACTTATCTTTGGAAGTTAATATTGATACATATTTCTCTTGTTTATATATGTAATTTTTGTTTATTTTATCTAACTTTTAACATCTTTAAGAAAAACACTAAATTTTTAGATTTTTTAAACATAAATCATTGTTACGTTATTCTTGTTGTTTTTCTAATGTATTGTCTTTTATTAATATATGATTCAAATTTTATTGTTATTACATGATATCATACCATTTGTTGAATTTTCGACCGTCACCACTATCGTATCTTCACTAGATTTTGAAGAATAATTAGAATTTCCCAAAGACCTTCTATAAGATCAAATATTAAAGATGACTTACACTCTTCAAGGTTTTTATTCACAGTGTCATAATATTCTAACTCAAACAAACTATGGTATCTTACTTTAACCGCACCAGCTTCCAGGTCCACTACCAATTCTTCTTTAACCTCACCATATATTAATTTGTTAAATGTGAGATCTATCTCCTTTGGATAACCTATTGGTAGAATGCGCCATCAAAATATTAATTCTTATGCAGCAACTACCAGCAAAACTTTATTCTTATTTACTTCCATTCCACAACGTCTTACTGAGCCAATTAAAATTGCTAAACCACAAACCCCACAACCTTCTTTTTTCTATCACCTGCTATGTATTTGTTTTCCAACAAAATTTATATATCTCACAAATCTAACGAGTCTTTTTTACCTTTCTTAAAATTTTATAGGAGCCCCCATAATGAAATCATTTATAGGTCAATTATGCGGGCCCCAATTGGTGGTTTGGTATCTATTATACCACCTCATCTTAAGCAAACTCACTTTTCTATATCACATCAATTTTAAAATAAGAACTAAATTCTATAGAGTGCACAAGTTATTTTTATTATATATGATGAAATTTTTTTCTTGATACAATGAAATGCATATATGATGAAATATTTTTGCCTACTATAAGAAAATGTATATGTTTGCCTATTTTTAGATTAACAAAACAACAATTATTAAGTTTGGCATAATGGAAAATTTTATATTTTTTAAAATATCAATAGTAACAACTAACTAGGATTTTTAGTTAAAAGCAAGACTTACAATGGTTAAAAAATTAATATGTTTATTTTATATTAATTTGCCAGGAATGCTTCCTTTCCATGCTATACCACAAAATAACTTTAAAAAATTGAGCAAAACATAACAATTGTTTTCGTCTGCGTATTCATACAATCAATTTTATCATAATTTGTCATTTAATAAAAGTCATCTTAATTATTAGTAGGATTTAGAAATTATTCACTAATTATGATTTGCAATTAAGAAAATTCATAAACCAACTTACAAAATGAAGAACCTTAACTTATAATAAATAAAATGTAAGTTTGCCTTGTTTTGCTTTTTTAGTAAAATTGTGATAAACAAGGATTATTTTGAATTTTTAGCAAAATTTTGATAATCAGGGATTTCATTTTTAATGGTATGAAATTCTAAATTGGAAATGAAAAAAAACGCTATGTTATTCTCTGATAACTATTTAAATTTGGATCCACTTTTGATTTTATAACATACTAATTAGTTAAATCTTTATTTCCATGCAAAAGTTATTTGCATAGTACATAATTGTCAATTCCACTGCCTCTATAGAAATAAAACTATTTTGTTAGACTATTTTATGTCCCATGTAATTTATCGTATTGAGTCCTATGAAACGCACCCAAGATAATGGTTATTGGGTATTATTGAATGGGTCTCAACTGGGTCACAGACCCTTTTCCTCTCTCTTCCTCTTACCAAAGGACGTGTCCTTTGGTAATGATATATAAGTTGCAAAACTTATGAAATGAATGATTCTTAACCATTGAGAAATTCGAACGAAAGAAGACGAGAGGAAATAAACTCTTTCAAAGCAATCAACAGTTAGCGAAATAACAATCATTGATACAGGTACGCACAAATCGAATCGATCCTATAATTGTTTTACAACGTTCCATCATATTTCATTATAAAACCATCAATCAAAGAGTCGTAAGTTTATGAATAAAGGAAGCCTAAAGACCGTTAAAAACATTGCTAGTCTTTGATGAGAGTTAAAAATACGAAGAAAGAGTAGAATCGAAGACTACATATAAACCAATTACACGATATTATCCTTCTTGCCCTCGTAGGTTTAGTTATTCTTTATCCAGAATTAGTCAAATCGCTGTAATTATTAATTAAAAATTTTTATTAACTGCAGAAGTATAAATTTCCACTCAATTAAATCAAATGTAGTTTATTTTGGACAAGTTACTTCATTTTTTTTATCAACAATACATGTTTAAAAGAATATATATTAAAAAAATGTTTGGCCTAATGAAGTTTAGATTCATTTGTGTTGATTTGATTTTATACGAAACGATCATCGATTGGGTTAAAGTCGAATTTCATAACCTGATCCTATAATATTAATTCATAAACTCGAGTTGCATCTCAGATCTAATAAAATCTTAGAAAAGTAAATCTGAAAGTTTTAAACTCAACGAACCGGAAAAGAAATTTAAAAAAAATGGCTTTATTAGTTAACATCAGGTCGGATTTATTCTTTTTTCTTCAAGACTATGTAAAAACTTTGGATGTACAAGTATTGCTCGGAGACGATATGAGAAAATAACTAACTTGGCATGGATATATTGGTAGAGTTTGTTAATCATAACACAAAATTTAATTACGACCCCGGATCGACTATGAATTTATATTAAAGAAGAAAATGCCAAAAATGTTTATTTTGGTATCTATTGAACGATAAATAAGCTGTTGAAATGCTTGAACAAGCTCCTCAATGTATGAACAAACTCTTGAAACTTTTGATCAGTCTTTATGAAAGTTGTATATCTTTATGCTATTAACTGTCTTTTGTGTCTTTTTTAATGCATAAGCGGTCAAAAAAAACTAAATATTTACAAACTTACTTAAGTTGGCATCATGAGACCTTAGTACCTATTTATAGTAATCTTATTGGGTTCCCATCACAGAGGCAATAAATAACCGGCCTATACTAAGACCTATTTTCCTCACTAGACTTGAGCCTATTTAATAAGATCCTTTATTATAAAAATGAAATTAATAATTGTCCAATTAAAAATTACTAACATTCTCCCCTTGGTAAATATTAATTACAACAGTTGTAATAACAATAAAAACAGTAAAGTAGTTAAGCAAATTCAACATAAAGGTTCACCAATGTAAAACATTGATCTAAAGATGATGAAAGTTCATCACTTGGTCCCTTAAGGCTTTTGATATCAAAATATATTAAATGCATGTATCTTATCACGCATATCTAATACCTTACCAACATGAATGAGAAAATAGAGTTTAACAAACAATAATGATACCTGTATGATTTGAAATGTATCATTGTTTTGTTGGTCGATCTCTACTTCTCCAAATTATATGGTAAACCGCATAAGAGAAATTTGTTTCCTCTTACTGAATGTAAAACCGCATTAGAGAAAACTCTTATGAAATTAAATACTCATATCCCCTATGTTTTATCAAATTCATGGATTTATGTATATATCTGTATATGTCCTGAAGACAAAGGCTTAAGGCCAATATGTATATATATTCCCAATGACAATGTACAATAACCTGCTTGAGTGAGAACAAAATGATTATTGTCAGTATGGACAAAAATATATTGTTGTAATACATGGAATTCGTACAAATGTATCAAGCAAATGCCAAAGTTACAAATATTACTCATGTAACATTTTGGGTAATTTTTTAATTTATAAATAATCTTTGACTTTTTTAAATTGTAAAATAGTCCCTCAATATATTGTACTATATAATTTATAATTTTACATCAACTATGTCTCCAAAAATCACAATAATAGAAATTTAAAATAACAGTAATTTATTTATTTTTATTAGTATTACTTTAACATATTTCACATATAAATAACAACCACAATTAATATTTAAAAAGATTATTTAATCATCATACAGATAAAAAATTATGGAAATACAAAAAATTTAAAATATTACAATTTCATCATATAATAAATAATAATTCTAAAAGATCAATATGGTTAAGGCAAATTGAACCTACAGAACTACCTATTCTATTAATAATCATAGTAAAAAAATAAAATAAAATAACTAAGAAATTATAAAAATTATATCCAACTTAATAATGATAATAACATAGATACCTTTCCAAAGCTTTAAATTGTATCGAACAAGACCAAGTCAATCAATCTTTTATGCTCCTATCTATTCTTTTTCTTGCAATAGATGCGTACTTCAATTTTTTCATACTCTGATGCATTAACACATTGACTCAAAATTTGAATTGCAAACCTTTGCAATTATGAAACACAACTTCTGAATTAGTCTCACCAAGCAACTTTACGATAACAAAAGTAACATTATAGACAACGTAAAATGATGATTAATTTTCAACAAGTAACAAAAGTTAAAAAAAATACTTAGACTAAGTTGGTCTCTTTGATGAATAGCAATTAGGATTCCAAAATCACCATAAGCATCTTTATAAATCTTAATTTTTGAGTTTGGGAGATCTTGTATCATCTCATGGACAATAATTGCTATAATATTTAATACCATTATCCCTATTAACTTTAGTTTTCTTTGTAAAACTTAATCTAAAATAGACACTTAAATTCAAAAATGCGCCAGTTAAAAACAATAGAAAGTAATCTCTTATTAATGACTGCAAGTTAAGGTGTATATAAAGAAGACCTATTTTTCATATTGGTCTTAATTGCTTCCTTCGTCCTCTCTATGGCATCATAAACATAACTCGTTGTTGCCTTCTTATCACTATCAGCTAAAAGAAATACCCTTACTAAAGGCTCAAAAACTTATATGACAAATTGACATTAGGATAAAATTTATTATCTTCAATTATAATTCTAGAAACTTTTAATTCAGCATTAAACCTAGCATGCTGAGATGTAAGTTACTTATCACCTGTCAAAATTTACCTCAACTCTTTCTTCGTCAAAGTAAAACAATAGTGACAAGAAATTAGTTGCAAATCTTGTAATAGCAGGATAACATAAAATCCTATCATTAGTGAAATCGTTTTTTATTAAATTCAGGACCTATGCATAATAGTAGATGAATTTGGTCACCTTTTTTGTTATCTACATAGTCTCATCAATAATATAAAAATACATAGCATCTCCTATATTTTCCAACATCAAGTCAATATAATGTGCAATATAAGGATTCCGATAAAAATAATTATACTTAATTTGCAATCTTTTCTAGTTGTTTTATAAGAAAAATCAATGTTAGTAATGAACTTAACAATATTTTCTAGCCCAATTTCATTTATAACTTAATCAAACATATGAAGTAGAGTATCAACATTCTTAACAAGGCCAGATACATCAATGAGCTTAGAAAACATTATCCCTTTTACAAAATAAACCAAAAAAAAAGGTTCATATCTTCAATTTGTCTAACCATCATACATAATTGAACACCCAAAAGTAGCCCAAGTCATTCTTCGTTCATCCAAATAACTCCTTATTTCTTAAACATAGCCTTTTTAGTCATCAATTGAAGTAGCCTTATCTCCTGGACCATATAAACTTCTTCATAAGGTCTCTATTCAATAAAACAGTTTTGACATCCATCTGATGTAGCTCTATATCATAATGAACCACTATTTTCATAATCACTCTAAATACATCATTAGAGGATACAAAAGAAAAGGTAACATTAAAGTTGATCTCTTCTTTCTTAGTCAACCCTTTGGTAGCCAACTAGGTTTTAAACTATTCAACTTAGCCGTTTTTGATCTTATAAATCAATTTATAGTTATGAGGTAATTCCACAAGCTCGATAACTTATTATGCTTTATGGATTGCATCTCATCTCTCATTATATTCTACCACAAATCTGAATGAAGTCCAAAAACAACTTTGGTAAAAGTAATCTTGTTCACTTAAATACTCTATGTAATCAGATGTGAGATAGCAGGTATTTTTTCTCTAACGGATCTTTTTAATTGAACTAGTTCAATATGTTCTTATACCTTAGGAATGTCAGTTTGTTTAAGTATGGGTTCCCATCCCTATATTGGTATGGTACTAAGATCTTGATATGCTAATTTTAATTGTATTAGTGATGGATATAAAATAATTATAGTATCCACCCTTTTATCATCTGAAGGTTAAGAATGAATACCTTCATCAAGATGAGATGGACTACTCTCATCATAGACATTATACTCTAAAAGTTAGCTGTTTGTGATTTCATTATTCTAGATCCTCTATCTTTACAATAAAATATGTTTCCCTTAAAGTGGTCGGGATATCTAATAGAATAACAACGAGTGGAGCAATAATGTAACTTATCTTCATAAGGACTATACAAACATAGTTTAGCATGGTAGCCTTATATACAAAGATGAGTGAAGCTAGGCTTTCACCCATTCCAAATTTCAAAATGCATTTTTAAAACTGATTTGCTTGGGACTCTATTAAGTATATATAAGGCAATATTTATGACTTCACCCTAAAGGTAATCAAGTAAAATAGTCCTGTTTTGTATTAAACTCATCATGCCCTTTAAGGTCGTTTATGCTTTTGACCATACCATTTTTCTCAGGACTACCTAGCATAGTGAACTGAGCTACTATTATATATGATTATACATATTTGGCAAGCAAACCTTTTTTCTTTTCTTTAAACCCTATTTTTGCCATATACTCACCTTGATTGTTAGATCTGAAAATTTTAATTGACCTTTTCTAATTGGTTCTCAACTTTATCCTTAAAGATCTTGAATTTCTCAAGAACTTTGAACTTTTATTTAAGTACACATATTGCTAATATGAATATTCATAAAAAATGTTAGGAAATTTCTTGAATTACACAATGTAACTTTATAAGGTCAACATATATTCGTATATATGAATTCTTATAAGTCAAAAGCATGAGTTGACTCATTTTTCTTTATTTTGGTCAAATTACCCCCGCAATAATTAATGCAAGTTTCCAGATCATCATAATTTAAAGTTAGGGGATTGTTATCCTTAACCAATCTCTCAACTCTATCTCTAGAAATGTGACTTAACCTTTTATGCTATAACATGAATGAATTCTCTTCTATTAGGGTTGTCTTTCTAGTAACTTGTTTGCAATATGAATTCTCTTTTATTAGGGTTCTCTTTCTAGTAACTTGTTTGCAATATATTAAGAAGCATACATCTCGTTAGGGGTAAAACATATTTTGTATAAGCCATACGACAAGAAGGCAGTATTAATATATTTTGCATTGAAAGATAACTTCACAACAGAGTTTTCAATTACAAAACTATAACCTTCTTTATCCAAAATAGATATAAAGATTAAATTTTGTGTAAAATATGGTATATAAAATGTGTTATTTAATACATGTTTGAACCTTTAATCAAGGTTCAAAGAAACATCCCTTACAAAGATTACATCAACTTTTTTATTATTGTCCACCATAAGTTTCCTTCCTCCTAATTTAGCTTTCTCTTTTATAGGAGTCCTTACATTATGGAAGTAACATGATTAGAGAATCCACTATCTATCTACCAAGAAGTTGATGTGGCTATACCAAGATTAGACTCATATATCATACAAGCCAAGAAGTTACCTGATAACTTTTGACTTTTTTTTTCCAAGTTTTATATTTTTAGCAGTATAGCTTCTTATGTCCCTTCTTCTTATAGAAGAAACACCTCAAACTCATTCTCTTTGCAACATCCCCAGGACCTCTAGCAACACTACATTCAACACTACATTGACTAACGTCTATATGTGGAGGAAATTTAGATTTTTTACTTTTAAATTTATGAGGTTTTATCTTTTCCTTCTCTTTGGTTGTTATTAAGGCTATATAAATTGTATTCTTCAACTTCTTGTTGAGAAAGTTTTATATATAATAAAACTCCCAATGCCTGCAAGTATATAGATCGTAATTTGTAGTATCAAGAGATATCAATCTTATAAGGAACTAGCTAAAATGAATTGAGCCTAACTTTATCTAATGTAATTAAATATGATGTGAGTGAAAATAATAATAGAAATTAATGCAATTAAATAGAATCAAGCAAATAATAAATAAGTGAGCTACCAATTTAATGTAAGGTTGATGAAGGATGAATGTTTAGGATTTATTCTTTCATTATTTTGCTCCCTCAATTCTAATTGATCCAATTATGTATCGATCTTAGATTTCTTAAGGGATTGATTACTCTCTCTTAAGACCTAGCTAATTAACCCTAATTGAATATGAAAATTCCAAAATTTGCAACCTCTCGATTCACAAAACCTTCCTAACATTTTTAACTAGATATGACATTATCTATTGGATAATCAAGTTCTAATACAAGATCTCTCTTTGAATGATAGTTTATTTGATAATCATGTGACTTATTAAACTACCAACTCTTACTACGTAATTTAATCATATCACTTGTGACTCACTCTCTCAATTTATTATCAAAGTATGAATATGCATAATTAACATAACACCAAAATTTGTATTGAATCTATAAAGATCAAAGTTACAAAATAACTATAAACTAAACCCTAATTTGGAAATTAGAACATCATGAATGTAATAAACATATGGAAATATAGTTTACACATCAAGTATGATGAAAATAACAAATGAGAAATAAAGAAAAACTCTATTTAGAGCTTGATTTGGAAAATTGGAAATCTGGACGTTCTTCTCGATCTTCCTTGTTTGATCCACTTTTGTAAGCTGGCGTTTGCATTTTTTTGTGTCTTTCACGTTATTAAATAGTAGTTTAGGGTCCTAAAGTTGTTCTAGGGTTTTCCTACTTAATTTGGATTAAAAAATAGCCCCAAAAAGTCAAAAGACTAAAGAAACTTGCGTGTTGGAAAAGCTTAAATTTGTTAGAATTAATGTCTGGTAGATGCATGATCTTATACAACGACAGTGCATCAAACTGTACATCACCAAAATTACTAAAAATCATGAATTTTCATAGACTAAGAGATGTGCACGGGATGACGCACGACTATGAATCTTTTATGGGCTTTGAATCTTCATTTTGTGCCACGTTTTTGTCCGAATTCTTCTCCTTTCTGTAATTTTTTGTCTCCATGCACTTGCAAAAATATCAAACACCTCATGAAATATAAAATTAAGATGCGATTATTGCTCTAAACTAATAAAACACTTGGAATACAAACAAACACCTATATTACCACAATTCTAAGCTTATACATACTATAATCATCTAATAAACACCTAAAAACACACTAAAACACCTATCAAAACATAATATAAACTACACCTATCAACATCCCTATAGTTACTTTTGCTTATCCTCAATAAAAAACAAAAACATAAGTAAACAAATAAAACGTAAAACACACAAGCATATATTCGTGCAACATGCAATAATGAGACAACGACATCAAACTTTATGGAATCAATTTAACCACAAATACAATCATTCAATTTGTACGAACATACTACATATTAATCAAAACAGTAACATCATATTCATTCACCTATATCACTTGTACACATACATTTATAATTAGCAATCAATAAAAATTGCAACTATCATTAAGTATCATTTCATGAAAATTTTTGTTATTTTCAAAGATCAGTAGGATTTATTTATCGAAACACCAATTTTTAGTTTTATTTAATGTTGAATTAGTCTTTTTATGTGAAAGGAAAACACTTTGTTATGAATATCTCCCGACTACTTAACTAAGCAACGTTTTATTAATTAGCTTGGTTGAAATGTCATTCTAACCCTTTGATGTGAAGACAAACATTTTGTTGTCAATGCCCCTAGTTACTCAACTATATCACATCCTCAACTAACTATCAGCTCTATTCATAACCCAATATTTGTTTCAAAAGGATCAGTGAAATAGTTATTTGTTTAACACGAACTTTTTTTAAACTCACATAGCCTACCTCATTTCTTTTTAGTCAATCATCCTTGTGAAAGGTTACTAATGTTGCTAACTCATTCAATTGACTTATAATTATAAATGTATATAACGAATTTCCTAAAGTGAACAAAATGAATGTTATATCCTAATTAACATGCATATTCAACCAAAGATACTTAAAACATAAAATTCTTAAGTCAATATACCTTTACAAATTAAATGACCACGTTCAAAGATAAACTAATTCCATCAAATTATTGTCATTGCATATTCACACAATTCACACATATGCAACATATGTTCACACAATGTCAACCTAAGTAAAACTAAGATAATATGTTATGAAAAAGTTACACATATGACATGTCAATGCACAATTCTCCCTACACTTAGACAACACATTATCCTCAATGTGAGAAAAACAAACGACGCATAAATGAAAATAAAAAGAAAAGAAATAATAAAAAGAAAACGGTAAGAGCAAGAAACCCGTTAAGGAGGTTAAGGTGGTGATGGTATCGACGATGAAATTGGGAGACCATCTATGCTATAAAATTCAAGCACTTCACTCCCTACAAAATAACGTAAAAAGTAAAAGTAACAAAGTACTGATAAATTAAACTAATAAGAAAATAATAAAATAACACAATCCTAATTCTTGGATTACCTCCCAAGTAGCGGTCAGTTAATATCATTAGCTTAACATGCACTTCCTTCGATGGTCAACTTGGGTCTATTATGAGTGGCTTACTTCCACCCATGTCACCCAATTTCAGTTTAGTAGCTTGTAAATAAGCTACAAATTGCAAGACAATAATAAGGATATATTAAATTTTAATGTCAAGAAACAACAATTGTTTGCCATCTCTTTAAACAAATTATATGTCGGTTGCACCTCTGGTCGTATAATTCCTTGATGATAGGTGTTGAACCCTAGCCTTATAAAGTCCATAAGGGTCTTTTGTTCTCTGTGATGTATTTCTTTTACCATCGTTCTTTCTATATCTTCTTGCATTCAACTCTTCGGATTCCTCATTTTTGCCTTGTAATGTCTAAATTGATATGTCCTTTACTTTGCATCCAACTTTCTTCTCTTGTTTTTTTGTTTTTCTTATTTCTTGGGATTAGGTACCTCAATCACACAAGAAAGGATAACAATTCCTTAAATCAAAGTAACTCAAATCATTCTAATGCTAAAATTCTCTGACAACGACATCAAAAATTTGTTGATCAAGTTTTATATATAATAGAACTCCCAATACTGGCAAGTATATGGATTGTAACTTTTAACATCAAAAAGTATCAATCCCACAAAGAATCAACAAAAACGAATTGAACCTAACTTTTTCTAAAGTAATAAAATATGATAAGAGTGAAAATAATAATAGAAATTAAAGTAATTAAACAGAATCAAGTAAATAACAAATAATAAGTGAGTTGCCAATTTAATGTAATGTTGATCAAAGATGAATATTTAGGATTTATTCTTTCATAATTTTATCCCCTCAACTCAAATTATTCCAATTATATGTTGATCCTAGATTTTCTAAGGGATCGATTAATCTCTCTTAAGACAATCAATCCCTTAGACCTAACCAATTAGCACTAATTGAATTTGAAATTTTCAAATTTTGCAATCTCTTGATTTACAAAACCTTCCTAATGTTTTCAACTAAATCAAATGTTATTTATTAGATAATCATGTTCTCACATAAGAACCCTCTTCGAATGATAGTTGATTTGATTATCGCATGAACAATTAAACTACCAACTCTCATTGTGCAATTTAATTAGATTACTTTTGATTCACTCTCTCAATTTATTGTCAAAGTATGAACATACACAATTAACATAACACTAGAATTTTATATTAAATCAACAAAGATCAAAATCACAAAATAACTATGGAATAAACCCCAATTTGGAAATTAGAACATTATGAATGTAATAAACATCTGTAAATTTAGTTTATACATCAAGTTTGATGAAAATAACAAATGATAAATAAAGAAAAACTATATTCGAAGCTTGATTTGGAAAATTGGAAATCTGGACGTTCTTTTTAATCTTCCTTGTTTAATCCACTATCGTTAGATGGCAGCTGCGTTTTTTATGTCATTCACGTTCTTAAATGGTAATTTAGGGTAATCTGCAACAAAATGGGTAGTCAATGCTTTTGTTTCCCAAGGCTTCATCTTGAGAATTGTATGTGGCAACCAAAATATCGAACTCTAATGGAAGTGTCTGCAGAGCTTATTGAACCATCCTAATTATATACTCCCTCACTCTTCTGCTTCTGTATATCTCATAGATTCCTTTAATAAGGTACCTATTTCAGCATTAGAAGAAGCATATATCTTTATGATATGTTATTGAGGAAATCTCTTGCTATGTTTATTTCTAGATGTTCACTTAGCAGATAGTCTGGTGTAGATCTCTTTATGGTCAATAACAAATTCTATTTGACTTTTTCTAACTACATATGCTGCTCTCTCACCCTCTGAGTTGATAGATGTAGGTGTTGATGGCCTATCTTTGACTATGGCCATATTGATATCAGTCATCTCTAGCATAAATTCCACATCTTTCCATTTCCTAAAACTGAAACCAGTGAGGGTTTCAATTGCAACGTTGTTATTATTTGCAGAGTAGGTGTCTGCAAAATTGATAATGTAAATAATTAACACAAATGTAGGATAACATTCGATACTTAAAACCACAAAATACTATTTGTACTATCTTTTCGTCACATCATGAAGTACATGTGAGCTTAATACATAATATATGCAGATAAGACCACCTCATAAGAGCGATCATAGTACACACCATTAACTTTTATGATCATACCACTTGTGGGTGAATAAATCATTTAAATAATGATTTTCCTATATCTTATACCCTTATGCATACCTTAAAGTCTCATATAAGGTCAACACCTATAGACAGAATAATCAAACATAAGACTAGAGAGATCCTTAAACATGCAAGTAAAATAATTCAAATACTAACTTGAAAGGCTAATGTGATGAGTATATTCTCATTAGTATCCAAATGGATCTACAAACATAAAGGACACACCTATATGTTATCCTCACATTCTTCTATATGGGCATAAAATATATGGCATTTTACCGTTCATAAATTCTAAATCCTCATGCGCATACTCATTATCACATATCAATGTTCAAAACATTATCATCAATGTTTATTTGAGAATTCATCATAAAAAATCTCAATCAGAGTAATAATCATGTGATACTGAACAATAGATGCACCATATCTCATACATTTTATTTCAAATCAAATGTATGAAAATTCACTCAATAATGATTTTAATAACCTTATTTGATTTTTCAGAAGTTAAACCTTATTTATTTTCAAAGCAATAAATCTAGAAAAATTAAAAAAGCTCACTTTATAAATTCACTGGACCCTAAAACTGACCTAAAATAACTTGAGGGACGAATTCGTGAATTTTGAAAATTTTTGAGTATTTTCTCCCTATAGCGTGTTGATGTCACAGTTGACATCAACACTGCACATATTATGGATAATGCATGCACAACACCTACCAAAGTTTCACACATCTCTGCATACCAAGCGCTAAACACACAGACACGAACCGTTTTTGATCCATGCATAGTTGTATGCAAACGGGCTAACCACCTGGGAAGCATGTGTCCCACATGCTAGACATGCATCTGACATCTGGCTCATACATGTTCTAGTTATCTGGAGCGCGTGTATCACATGTGCCAAACTCTAAGTGTGTCCCAAAAGCACTAGTTGCTTCTTCATCACCTATCCCTCCATTCGCCCAAAAAAGACGATTTTTGGTGATTTTCGAATTCTGATGAAAAAAATCACTCAAAAATCCACTTTAACCCCTTTTTTATTCCACGCAATACTTGCTCAAAGTCAATTCAAACAACAAATATGGAATTTGTATAAGCAAAAACAAATTGATTTCTCCGATTTCCTAAAGGACAAAATTGAAAATCTTCGTTCAAATTCATAAATCGTGGAACTGCTCTAATATCGTATGTTATTTATAACACAAACTTTAAGTATAGATCCAAGATCAACCATGAACTTGTATTAACAACAAAATGTAAAAAAAAAAACCTATTTCACTATCCATTGAACAATGGAAAAGCTGCTAAACTGCTTGAACGAACTCATCAATTATGAACAAACTCTTAAAATTTTTGATTAGCTTTTATAAAAATTGTACATTCTTATATCGTTAACGTTTTTCTGTACCTTTCTTAATGTGTGGGACTCTTGATGAGTAAGAGAAGTTGAATGTCTACAAACTTATTTAACCAGGCATCATGAGACCTTAAAAAGCTATTTATATTAACCTTATTGGATCTCCTATTATAAGCTCAATAAACAGCCAGCACACACTGATTAGGATATGAGTTCCTCATTGGACTTTAGTCATTAACCAGATCCTTTATTAGGTTCTTTGTTATCTTTAATTTGGATTAAATTTGATTTTTTAATCTTAATTTTATAAAAATACGTAATTAATAATTGCCTAGTTAAAAAATCAGTTACAGAGTTTGTGGTTTGATTTATCAGTCGACCACGGACAATTTAGCTGCAGGAGAGCTTGATTCATGCCAAAACTTTCAGGATTACCAAAATTTGTTTCCATCGGTAATTTGAAAGGAACAGGACCACAACCAAAGAAGCTGCTTTTTTTTTTTTTCCCCTTAACGCACTGATCTGTTTTTTTCTGAGATATTTTTGAGTCACTTCTTATTTTGCAAATATGGTCTTTCGATACGTTGCACGCCATTAACGCGCCCACTTGGTTTGGGATGTTCAGCAGCTAACATGAGAGTTATGCTGCAGAGACGTTACTTAATATTATTGATCACATCAAAGTTATTGCAAGTAACAATCGTCGCAGACATACCTCCCACATGGTCGAACGTCATTGAAGACAGAATGAAGCTGGTCATAACTATAGAAACTTTTCACTCGTCTACTTCAAGTAGCTCTCAACGCATACCCGCACTGATTGAGTTCTCAATTCATAATTTGCATATTTTGATGGCCATGGAAGCAAGTGGTGCTCTTTAATTCTTCATGTTATTTTGGGTTATCTTTTCTTTTTTTTAAAAAAATAATAAAGCAGCAGTATAGGGCTTTAACCCAGTTCATTGAAGTCAATAAGATCAGTTTAAGCTCCATTTGCAAGCATTTACGTACATCGACATATATATAGCTTCTGCTTCATGGTCTATTTTTGTTTCATGACATGCCAGTGACTTACGCCTTTGAAATAACGAAGTTTGTGAGGCATGATAAAGTTTTTTTTTTAATTGCGACGAGGCATTTTAAGAGTGTCCTAATTATAAGAAGGTACTTTTAAACTGTCTATTCTCAGACTAATTTCCGCTTGAGTCGGGTAGATTCTTTGCGAGAGGTAAAGCTCTGACTTCAAGTTTTAAACGGCTGCATACATGAGAGCGGTTTGAACTCGTGACCTTATTTAAATCAAAAGAGCCCCTTATCAACGTGATAAAGTTTGCTGACAACTTTTTCACTTAACAGATGCATGACAAAGTTTGCTGATGCATTAAAGACGTTTCTATTTAGGATCTCCTGTCAAATTGATTTCTGCTACAAACTCTGAAAGGACAACAGATTCGTGAAACCCGCCATTAAATTGGTTTACCGTGTTGAGCTTCACAACAATGGCCGTGACAAGAACTTGTCTCACCGACATTAAACCACAAGTGAAAATACAGGGAACAACATGACTATAAAAAACTTAGTTTCCTTCTTTTTTCAAGTTTCCTTCCTCAACTAGAACTTTTTCCCAGAAAAAAAGAAAGCTTTACTGACCAGGCTCCAGCTCATTAGCTTTATCCATGATGTTTCTTCTGCGTAAACTGGACGAGACGATATGTAAGAAAACGTGACATATGACTGAAGTGAAAGGACGACAGGCCAAGGCTTCTTCAAAATAAGAGTAGGAGACGTTGTCACATGCATCACAAATTATAACGTTTTTTAAGAACGGAATAAAAATTAAAGTGAATAGATAAAAGATTTAAATTTAAAAGATTTATTGTTATTAAACTTTTATAAAATTGGCTAAAAATTAAATAAATTTAAAGAATTTAAAATATGATTGAAAGAGATTTTTTTTACATATCGAAAATTTTAAATTTTAAATAAAAAATATTATTAAATAAAAATTAATTAATCAATTTTAATTTATAAAAATTTATTAATTTTTTAAAATTAATCAATTAATTAATTAATTAATTAATAAATTAATTAATTTTTATAATAAAATTATTAAAATAAATTAAACTAAAAATTTGACATGAATTAGCTCAATTGGTTAAAAATTTTCACTCTTACAAAACCCTGACAATGATGCTCATAATTTGTAGTTGGGCATGAACACTAATGGGCCATCACGTATCAATCCATCGACTTACAGGTTAATTCTGGAGATGAATCTTGAATCAGGTTGATATTGTTGGAATTCCCTGTCCTCAAAGAGCTCTAATTCGTTGCCTTCGATTCCAACTTAACTCATCTGGCCTATCATATGTAATTTATATGGATGAAGGGCCACATGCCTTCGGATGTATCGTACTGGAAACTCGCATTTACAACTCAATGTGACACCTACATGTTAGCCCCTACCCCTCCACGTGTTGACCAGATTTAGATATCTGTGGTCGTCAACAATTAGTTGCATGTCTTACTCAGGTGGTTTTCACCAAATTTATTAATTTCCTACCACTTGAAAAAACATTTATGAGCTCACTAATCTACGCATAGTTCTTTCTTTTCCTCAGATTTAAGATAACCTTTTTTTTTTGTTTATATGGGAAAAGAAAACAACCAAAACACCAGGTCCTAGCCAATGTAGAAATCTGAGATATAGGACTCTGTGTGTATCGCGGTACATATGGGCCCCTGACAAGCGTCGGTGTCTCTTGAAGTGTATGGACTCCGGGGCTAGAGTAAGCGGACAGAGCGGCAAGACTATTTGCATACTGGTTTCCTTCTCAATGCACATGTTGTATCTTCACCTCCCAAGCTCGACGCAGGATCCCTCGGATACCTGTCACCAAAAAAGAATACTCAGTCGACGGTAAGATGACCGAGAAAAGGAGATTTATTACCTCCAAAGAATCCACTTCAATAATAACCCGTCGGAATCCAAGATTTTAGGCCAAGTTAAGGCCCGAGTGGACTCCCCAAAACTCCGCAGCAAGGGAGGCGTTCCCGCCAATGTGATGCAGAAAACCTTCACACCACTGGCCTTGCCAATCCCTGATCAGACCGCCAGTAGTGACAATGTTGGTGCCACTCTTGACTGCTCTATCGGTGATTTGGCCCAACCCACAAATTGACCCACTGCTAACTTGTGTTCCCCATACACGCAACACTCAATGATTCTAGCCCTGACTATCCAGTTAGCATAGTCCATAACTGCCCGATGACCGTTTTCTGGCCAAATGAAAGCCTCCTCAAAGATACTTTTATTGCGCAATTTCCAAAGGAACTAGTAGGTTATCCCGTAAATAGTAGTCCATTGAACCTGTTGGACTTAGTCCTGCTTGTTCAAATTGCAAGTCACCCACTGTTCCACATCATGAAGAAAGAAATCTGGGTCCACTATTGCAGGTTTGAATTTACACCAGAAAGCTTTGACTTGTCTGCAATCGCGAAGGGCGTGCAACGTAAACTCTTCATGGCCACAGGAAGGGTTAAGATAACTGTTTTAGTGAAAGTAAGTGGTATTCAGTGCTCATGATGAAACTTGCTAATAAATATGTTGTATGCAAATTATTAGATTAATATGTCAGTGAACTCGATTCCAGAGAGCATGACCATTAGTAATTCTACAGGCGCCAAACAACTGTTAGAACTGATACTGACTTCACCACCGCCCAATGTTATGAACATCGTATCAGACTCGGTATCGGATTGAGTTTTAGTATGGTACTGTATCGTACCGGTACTGGTTATTACCAAATACTGTTTCAAGTAATTTTTAAATTTATAAAATAGTCCCTAAAATTTTTAAAATTTGCAAAATAGCTCATTAGTATATTGTACAGTTGTACTGTATACTTTACTAGTTTATTGTTTACATCTACCATGTTTTCAAAAATTATAATAATAAATAATAATGACAATTAATATGAAATAACAATAATTTTTAAATATTTCACATATAAATAATAACCACAA
>JAOSBK010000009.1:21979713-22006765 GCA_027568895.1 Erythroxylum shatona | reverse complement strand
TCTTTTTCTTTGCACATGAATAATTCACCACAAATTCCTCATTTAATGTCAATTTATACTTCAAAATTTCAAGAAAAGTTCGGGGTCCAACAACATAAGAGTTCAATATCATTTTTTTTTATGAAGTGGTGGAAGATGGAAGTGTGGACATGCAAAAAATTCACACAAAAGAGAACCTAACAGATGCACTAGCAAAGCCAATCAACATTGATAATTTCATATGGTGTAGATCCTAATATGGCTTGGTAGAGACGTAGACAGCAGAGAAATGACAAGATAGAAATAACGATATAGAGATTGATTGGTTCTCAATCAAATCTCCAAGTGGGAGATTGTTAGCTTAAATCCCATATTGGTCAAGAGAGAACATAATAGCCTCTATTAAGGCTATATAAGGAGGCATATGTTTAAGGTTTTATATATCCCAAAATCTCTTTTCGATAACCTTGTGTATTAATTCTTGGCGTGGATTGTGAGATCTTCCTCTTGTAATCTTTGTTTACTATAGTGGAAAGTTTTATGTTCTTGCCAATGGTTTTTCCCTATATTCGATAAGGGGTTTTCCACGTTAAACCCTACGTGTTCCTTTTTTTTTTTATCTCAATTTCTTTTATTGATGTGTTTGCTCTATCCAGGTGGAGTCCATCTCCGATCACCTTATTCCAAGGAATTGAACCAAATCTTGTTAATGACTTTTTGAATGATTTTTTTAATGAAACGAAGTGTATATTTATTGCTACATTATGTTATATTACTGTGACATTTGCTAATTTAAAAACAATAAAAATGGGAAGTAGTAACCCGCACAATTGGTTAGTGAAGTTAAGCTGCATGTAAATAAAAGAATCAAAATTCAGTTGAGTTCGTGAAAAAGTTATAAAAGAGTTATGCTATTTTTCATTATTTTTGTGAAAACCTCGTAAGGCTAAAGCCTTAATATATAAGTTAAACACACTCAAAAAAAGATTTATAGTGATTATAATACAACTAATAATCTTATGTGCAATAATCTTATATGCAATAAAGATTAAATTTTTGAGATACATATATTATTGCGATTTGGTGTATATATTTTGTATATTTATGTATCTTCTTATTTTTGGTAGTATACTTCATATAGGTGTTTACCTTCTTTAGGACTCTTAAGACTTGTATATGTTTTGTATCTTGGTTGTACATTATTTTCTAACAATATTCAGTAATTTAGTTATTCATTCTCTCTACTCTTTTCATGGTACCATAAAAGGCTTTAAAAATAGCCTTTCTATCTACCGCTAATCTCAATCATCACCATCACACCGGTGTCATTCCTTCAGTCAAAAGTCTTGTTACCCGTTCATCTCTATAGAAGTCGTATCCCCTCCCTTATTCAATGGTGGAAAAGAAGGTGGTTGACATATATTTTTCATTGTTCTTGTCTCCTTCTGATAACCTAGGAGCCATGATCATGACGTGTGTGTTAAATGAAGGTTATTTTGATTTGTGGGAAAAAGCTATGGTGATTGCTTTGAGAGAAAAGGACAAGTTACTGTTTATTAATGGAACCTTGAATAAATCAGCAACTGATTTGGCTAAAGCGAGCAATTGGGAGGCATGCAACTCAATGCTAATTTCATGGATTTTTAATTCGATTGACAATTCCATTCGGCCTATCATTGCATATGAAGAGACTGCTAAAGCAATTTGGGACAATCTACAAGACCATTTTTTAGTTGGCAACACTCCATAAATTCATGAATTGAAGGGAGAAATTGCCTCACTTAGACAACAAGGCATGAAGTTCATGGATTATTATACCAATCTAAAAGGAATGTGGGATGAATTAGGCAGCTACACAAAGGTTCCGAATTACACGTATAGAGTAGCACATGAATTTATCTGTAAACACGAGGAAGAAAAATTACACCAGTTTCTAATGGGGTTAGATGTTGTTGTGTTTGGTACTGTCTGTTCTCAAATTCTAAACATGGATCCTCTTCTCACGATTATTAAAGCTTATGCATTAATCACTCGGGAGGAGTAACATAGGACCATTGTTCGAATCCAAGTAGAGCGGGTCAAGGTTATTGCTCTAGCGATTCAGGCTGCAGCCAAGCCCAAATTTGAACAATGGTATGGGTCATGGAAATAAAAGGAAAACGCTGACAAGAGTGCAATCATTGGGACAAGGGTGGCCACGAAGTCTCAGAGTGCTTTGAGGTTGTTGGCTACCCTTCCTAGTTAAGACTGTGAGGTCGAGGACAAGATAAGCAGGGCACGCTAGCACTAATATCAAATGTAACCAAGGTCAAGCCTCAGCCTTTCAAGCTATGAGTGGGCAAGCCAAAGACAACAGTGGGATCCCAGGTCTATCAAATGATCAATTTCAAAGGCTATTAATGCTACTGGAGTGAGATAATTTTGACAAGCTTTTCGGTAAGGTCTTTAGTGAATTTACGTGGATTTTGATAGTGGAGCATCCAACTATATGATAGGAAACTTGGGACTCGTACATAATGTTGGAGAGGCAATGGGACAAAGACCACCTCAATAATGAAGGGTCATGTCAAGTTAAACGATGACATAATTTTGACTGATATGTTTTATGTTCCTACTTTGACTTACAACTTGATTTCCATATGCCAATTAATTTCTAAGTTAAATTGTCAAACCTTGAGGATGCCAATTAGAATGGGTGAGCTTCAAAGTAGGGTCTATTACTTCAAGTTTAAAAGGTTTCATTCAACCTTCAACATGAACAGAGTGGACTCATTCATGACTTGGCATCGACGTCTTATACATTAAGCAAGTCAGCACCTATCTTATATTCCTGAAGTTAGTAGATTAGGTTCTAAGGATAATAATGTTTGTGAAGTATGTTTTAGAGCTAAGCAGACATGTTCTACTTTTCTGTTGAGTAATAAAAGTGCCAAAAGTTGTTTTAATCTAATTCATTGTGATTTATGGGGCCTTTATCGTAAGGCGTCAAGTTGTGGTGCTCATTATTTTCTTACTATTATTGATGACCATAGCCATTCAGTTTAGGTTTATTTGATCAAAGAAAAAAGTGAAGTAAGTCGATATCTCATGGAATTCAGTAAACTAGTTGAAACTTAATTTGGAAGAATGGTTAAACATGTACAGAGTGACAATGGATTAAAATTCAATTCTAACCTCATGCATGATTTTTACCAAAAAAACAAGGTATCATACATGAGACAAATTGCATTGAAATGCCATAGCAAAACAGGAGAGTGGAACGCAAACATAGGAACATCCTTGAGACAGCGCAGGAGTTGCGTGTTTAAACAAATTTAGTAATCACTTTTAGATGAGTGTATCCTGACTGTCGTGTATTTCATTAATCGCACACCTATTGTTAAATTAAGGAGGAGGTCGCCATATGAGATTTTGTTTGGTTTGAAACAATACTATGACCATATTCAAGTATTTGGATATTTATATTATGCACATCATTCTCCGAAACAGAAAGAAAGGAGTAGGTAGTGTGTTTTTATTGGGTATTTGCATAGTAAGAGGCCTGGAAACTTTATGATCTTGATGGCAATGTTTTGTTTTACTCTCGTGATGTCTCTTTTCATGAGGATATGTTTCCGTTTGCTATAATACAAAATCCAATAGAGGAGTATCTTGGGGATTCCCGCCACACCTCCAAAGGAGCTATTGGCATATCAGGCGTGAGGGGAGAGGTTAAGAAGAAGACCAAGCCTAGTAGTCCAGAGTTAAGTAGGAGTTCCCTTCCAACTTTAGATGATAATGAGAACCGGTCTGTTAAGGGTGAAGAGGCAATCATTTAAATAGAATCTAGATCGCAATGGGCAACATGACAGTCCATAAGGCTCGATGATTATATGGTTTACTTGGCTATTACAGGGATTATTGCATCTTTTTCAACCATTGTTGAGAATCAACCGAGCACCAAATCCCCCTCTAAAAAGCCCCCATTACATGAAAACTCCTCAAATATTCCTTATCCCCTAGCTCATTATGTGGCATTTGATAATTTCTCCCAGGTTCATAAGGCTTTATGGCAGCGATGAGCTCAAACAATGAGCCTACGAATTAGGCAGAGGTGATGAAAAGTGCAAAATGGGGGGATGTTATGGCCCGTGAGATTATAGCTCTTAAGGAAAACCAAACATGGACATTAGAGACTTTACCACTAAGAAAGTGACCTATAGATTGTAAATGGGTCTACAAAATTAAGTACAAGTCTGATGGCACGATTAAGTGGTATAAGGCACTTTTAGTGGTGAAAGGCTTTACATAGATCGAAGGCTTAGATTTCCATGAGACTTTCATGCTGGTGGCTAAGTTTATGTATGTTCGTGTTTTCTTGTCTATTGTAGTTTCTAGAGGATGGCAATTGCACCAATTGTATGTCAATAATGCATTTTTGCATGGGGACTTGGACAAGGAGTTCTACATGAGTTTATCGCTCAAATTCAAGGTTGGTCATGATGACAAGTTTTGTCGATTGTACAAATCCATCTACGAGTTACGTTAAACATCTCAAAACTATTTCACGAAGTTAAGTGATGCACTGTGGACGTATGGCTTTGTTCAGTCCCGTCCAAACTACTCACTATTCACCTTCTACAAAGGCAATGTGTTCTTGGGTCTTCTCGTTTATGTGGTTGATGTCATCCTAATGGGCAATGATGGAATTGCTTGTTCAGATTTCAAGTCATATTTGCATAATTTTTTCAACATCAAAGATTTGGGGGCCCTAAAATACTTTCTGGGTATTGAAGTGGCCCGATTGTCTAAAGGGGTCTTTCTCTATCAGTGCAAATATGCCTTAGATATTTTGTCTGAGACAGAACTACTTGGGTGTCAATCAGCAAACACCTGATGGAGGAGGACATCACCTAGGCTTGGCAGACAATGATTTAGTAGAAAATGATGCATCTTATCGAAGGTTTGTAGGCTAACTTATTTATCTCATCATCACATGGCCTAACATCTCTTATGTTGTCCATGTATTGTCTCAATTTGTCTAGGCCCCGTATAAAGGGCATTTTAAGGCAGTTATATAG
Source organism: Erythroxylum shatona (assembly GCA_027568895.1). Lineage (NCBI taxonomy): Eukaryota > Viridiplantae > Streptophyta > Magnoliopsida > Malpighiales > Erythroxylaceae > Erythroxylum > Erythroxylum shatona. Next base: position 22,001,726 of record JAOSBK010000009.1, on the reverse strand, counting down.
GTTGTTTGTTTTCTTAAAGAGAGTCCCAAGTAAGGGATTTTACTTTTTGCTGACAATGATTTGCAACTTCGTACTTTTCGTAACTCTAATTAGGCGAGCTGCCTCATTACTTGACTTTTTGTGACAGATTATTTTGTTATGTTAATCGGCCATTTTTTGAAGGACTAAGAAACAGAGCATAAAATATTGCTCCTCCAAGAAGCTGAGTATTAGGCCATGGCTGTGGTTACAAATGAATTGCTTTGGTTAAAATCCTTTTTGGCTTCTTTGGGCATTGTTCATTTTGAGCCCATAAATCTTTTCTACGATAGTCAATCTGCCATACACATAGTGGCTAACCTAGTGTTTCATGAGCACACCAAACATATTGAGATTGATTGTCATTTCATCTAGGAGCAAGTACAAGCAGGCACCATTGTTATGACATATATGCGATCACAATAGCAACCAGCAGATATTTTCATTAAGGCATTTAGACATTCGCAATTCTTGTTCTTATTGGATAAGTTGGGCATCCACGATGTGCACATGCTAACTTGAAATGGAGTATTGTGATTTGGTGTATATATTTTGTATATTTACATATCTTCTTATTTTTGGTAGTATACTTTATATAGGTCTTTACCTTGTTTGGGACTCTTAAGACTTATATATATTGTATCTTGGTTGTACATTATTTTCCAACGATATTCAGTAATCTAGTTAAGCATTATCTTTGTTCTTTTCATATATCAAACATTATCAATCCCTTTCAAGCTCATTATGGTTTGCAATTGTGAGCTTGTGATGAAGATGTTGGAATGCTGAAGAAGATAAAAATCTTGGTCATAATATCAACAATTTGAAGAGCAGATAAAATGAGTCTGATGAAGAGTGCTTTATTAGCCACCAACTCACAAAAATATAGCATATCAATTTCAATGTCTAATATTATCACATTAGAGGGTGGGTGTAATATAAGATAAACCAATTTCTCCCAAAAGAGACGTGATCCAACAGAGTTCCGTTGCAGTAGAAGCAATGCTCTAATATTCAGCTTTAGTACTAGATCTAACTCCAAGATATCAAATTAGGCCTAAAATAAATTCAATATCCAGATGTAAAATGACAGTCGTCTAGAAAACCAACCTAATAAATATCATAGTAGGTATGTAATGTAAGTGAGGATGATTTGAGAAAATGAATTTCGTGAGATGATGTGGAACAAAGATAACAAAGAATCGGCTTAACTATTGTCCAGTGTACATTAGTGGGGCAATATAAAAATTGTGAGACTTTGTTCACAACAAACTGAATGTCAGACCGAGTAAGATAGAGATACTGAAGAGCACCAACTGCGCTTCAGTATTTAGAGGGATTAGAAAGTGGTGTGCTATAATTTTTGGATAGAGGGAGAGACAGAGTAATTGGAGTGTGAAAAAATTTTTAATTATCAAGATCTATATGAATTAGAAGATCTTTGGTATATTTAGTATGCGTAAGAAGAAGATTGGTAGATATTGAAGTGGCTTTAACACCAAGAAAATGTTGTAGTTGACATAAGTCCTTAATGGAGAAACTACAATGAAGATTTTGGATCAATGTGGAAATGAAAGATAGGGACAAACCTATAAGTAAGATATCATCCACATAAACTAAGACAAACGTTGTGTGAGAGGAAGTGGAATTCATAAATATGGAAGGAACATATTTAGAGGAAGTGAAGTGGAGGCCAAGAAGTTTTTGACTAAAACAATAAAACCAATCTCTAGGAGCTTGTTTGAGACCATACATGGCTTTATGAAGATGACAAATATGATGAGGATAGTGGGGATCTTGAAAACCATAAAGTTAGGACATGAAGACTTATTCATGAAGATGGCGATAAAGAAAGGTGTTATTAACATCAAGTTGGTGGAGAATAAACACAAAGAAAATTATGTTCGAGACAACAAACATGGTGGGAAATATAAAGTTTAGAGGTTTAAGGATCAAAGCATTAATATCTTTTATACTGAGAATAGTAGCAAAGGAAGACACCTGGAGTGGATTTGGGTGTTAATTTATTAGGGCAAGTAGAGCCAAGAAAAGGAAAAAAATTACATACAAAGACTCGTAAATTAAAGAGATTTAGTGGGGTAATGAATAAGAGTTCATGAGGGGATTTATTATTAAGGATAAGAGTAGGTAATAGGTTAATAAATTAGACAGCAACTGAAAAGGCGTCAAACCAGAAGACTTTAGAAAGAGGGGCATGAAGAAGAAGAGTGAGGCCTATTTCAATGATATAAAGAATTTTTCATTCATCAAGACCATTTTGTTAAGGGGTGTAGGGGCAGGAAATGTGATAAGTGATACCATTAGGTGCCTTTGATGAGTTCAGGGGCTCCATCGCACTAAAAAGTTTTAATATTGGTGGAAAACAACTTTTTACTTGTGATTTTGAAAGTTGAAAACTATGTAAAGCATGAGATTTGTGAACAAGAGGAAATATCCAAGTATATCAACTAAAGTTATCAATAAAAATAATGAAATAGCAATAACTAGAAAAGGAATAAAACGGTGAAGGTTCCCAAATATCACAATGAATAAGTTATAAAGGTGTGGTAGAATGATGAGAAGAGTGTGAAAAAGGAAGAAAAACACTTTACCCACGAAAATAAGAAGTACAAGGAGTTATGAAATTTAAACTAACACTTAACTACCTAGATAGCTTAGAAAGCGTAAATCGATGTAGGTGACCAAGACATTGATGCCAAAGATTTCGTGGAGTTGGAGCGACTACGTAAGCAACAGGATTTTGGAAGTACAGTGGAATCTTGATTGGATAAATTGTGGATGGAACCAGTTAGGAGTGGTATCTTAGTTTGAAGATGCTTCACAACATAACCAAAATGATTAAATTCAATGAGACTTGAATTATCAGCAACAAATTTAGAAATAAATAAAAGATTGGTCATGAAATGTGGAACTACTAAAACATTATAAAGATGAAGTGGATGAATTTATGTAGAGAATGTAACAAGACCTATAGAGAAAATTAGAAGAGTGTGACCATTACCAACAATTACTTGATTTGGACCATCATATAGAGCTATAGAGTCTACAGGATGAGGGTTAGGTGTCATGTAGGTAGCGAAACTAGTATCTGGTAACCATTCAACATTATCATTAGAGTAAAAATGTTGTGTGTCGTGGATGTCTATAGCAGAAAAAGTTATGTCAAGGGAGGTAAAATTAAAAGGGGACCTAGTTAGGCGATTCTTAGACTTGAAAAACCCAAAACAGCAATGGGCTTCAATATGACCTCACTTTCAGCATATTTGGCATTGGGTGGGTGGTTTAGGAAAATTAGATGAGGGTTAGGTGTGTTGATGTGGGTTATGAGGTCTAGAATTGTTATAAACATATTGAGCTAGTGATTTGGGTTTAGCTACTGGGTTGGAGTGGGAAAATTAGGTTGATATGGGTTGTTTGGTCAGCCCAATCCATCAGAGGTCATTTGCCTATCACCAGAGCTACTGCTTCCGCTAGAGGGAAAGTGTCCAGACTTACAGCCGAAGTGAGACACCAAACGAGCAGCTTCGGTGAAGGGTGAAGAATGATAGGATAGGAGGTGCTACTCGTGGATGATTATTCGAACAAAAAGATCCAAGAAATTAATAAGAGAGTCACGATGTTCAATTACAGTGATGAATGATTCATACTTAGTAGGGAGATTGTTCAAGGTGAACAGAACTAGGACGTTATCTGATATGTTATCTCCAATGGTTGTGAGTTCCTCTGTTATGGATGAGATTGTGTTTAGAAAATAAGAAACAGAGGAGTCTCCTTTCTTAAACATCTAATGTTTGCAACAAATTGGCGATCGTTGGGATGATAATTACTGAAGGAAATGGCATTCTAGTATGATCTAAAGGTCATGGGTTATATCACACCTAAGGGCTAGAAGAGTGATGGAGTTGGAGAGTGACGCTATGAGGTAACAGTAAACAAAGGGTCAAACCTCTGCCACTTGACATATTATGGAGATGTGGTATCAACATTGGGATTTTCTGTTGGGAAGAGAAGGGAGTCGTCCATACAGCGAATAAGATTAGAAGTTGAAGAACAACTTGGACTTGGTTTCGTCAAATAAGGAAATTTGTCATCTTTAGAGGTGTTGTAAGGAAATTGGTCAATTGGTTGAATAGTAAAATTAAGGTTGTATGTTCTTCCATAGTTGATGTTATGAAGGTGTTGTCTATTCATTATGGATACCACGTTCCTGAATTGGTGTAATGTGGTTTTGACAAATTTAGTTGGTTTTTGTGGGTGTGTTGAGTTGTTTTGAATTTGTGTATGTGCGAACTAAAAAAACGGCTTCAAGTAAACAAATTGGGAATAGGCTCTAATACCATGAGAGAAGTTATGAAAGGTATATGTTGTTTTTCATTAGATTTGTGGAAAGCTCTTAAGCCTTAATATACAAGTAGAACACGGTCAGAAGAAGGTTTACAGTGATTGTAATAGAGCTAATAATCTTTTCTACAAAGATTAAATTGTTCAAATACATATATCAAATGTTATCGGTTCATCTTCAGTATGAAAGTCAGAGTTTGAATTCTAAAGATGCTTTTAGGGGAAGGCTCCCAACCCAAAAGAAGACTATCTTAGATGGTGGATGAGATTAGGATACGAGCCTAAAAATGATTACACAATTAAATTATACTAAATATAGGAGTGCACGAAGGTAGTTGACTTTAATAAGGAAGTTTGAAATTGTGAAAATTTGTAAGGTTTATTATACAGTAGTTCACATTGTTGCATAACTTAGTTATGGAAGAATGTAATTGCATTATTGGTGTACTTGAATAGGCCATGCATAAAAGGTTGATAAATCAATCGTGATCGAATCATGAACAAACCAAAAAAATAATTTTACAATTTTTCGATTACATCTCTTTAATTAAATAAATTTAAAAATATGAAGAGTTTAATCGTATCTGATTCAAATTCTTATAAAAATTTCTTCTCGAACTGTCACTACAAGCTATTCACGTGTTTAGTCTCTAACAATATCTATATAATAGAGAAAAAAGAACTCAAAACTATTTTGAGAGTAAAAGATTTGAGTGATAATTCCAATTACCTTTTTTTTCTAATTATAAACAAAGACATAAGAGTTTCTTTTGAATTAAAATTACAATTTTTAATTATAATTAATGTTTAATGTAACCCTAATTACAATCCTAATTTAATTTTAATAAAATCAAATATATCATATTTGATCTATAACATTCTCAAGTTTCATAATTAAGTATAACTTAATTTAAATTAATTTTTCTCTTTTAAATTATTCTTTATATGTGATTCACTAGGTTCTTGATATGTTGACATAAATTATAAACTATAGTTATAATTTATAATTAAAAATAGACAAATTAAAACTTCTTTTAGTTTATCTTTAATGCCTTAGTTAAACAATTTATAATCATAGATCAAAATTGATGACTATCAATTTATTATGATCACTCAAATATTAGAAATGTCAAAGTAGTTAAACTTAATCTATTTATGTATAATTATAATTATAATTTAATCATTTCATTATCCAATGTTCCAATTGGACATAGATATGGAATTAGTGTATACTCTTTTAAGTTCAACGATGTTCATTCTTATCAATTAGTAATTGATTTATTACTGATATTTGAAAAATAAAATTTTCGTATGTCAATTAACTTTGGCCAAAGATTTCCTAAAACTGCCATTAATCAATATCAATCGAGCATTCTCTCTAATTAATTTAAGAAGAATCATTTATTAAATTATGCAGCTATTTTCATATAGTTCATACTATATCTAAGTATTATCGACTAAACCATTCTAAATAAAACAGTTTACAAGTAATATCAAAATGAGTAATTCCTATATTGGATAACTTTGTAATCTCAAGTCTAAAATTCAAAATCACATAAGTAATATTCCATTTGAGTTCCTCATTATTCGGCCAGTTTAGTGAATTCTCTAATAAGCACCCATATGCTTGTTTAAGTATCTCTATACTTTATTTTTTACTTTCTTTCTATGAAAAAAAAATGTTCTAATTTTATCCTTCCATTAATATCCCATCTTAAGGACATTATAATTAGGAATAATACATAAATATAAATTAAATATCATAATTATGATCTCATTGTGATTTTAATTGTATAATAATCATTACAGGGACTTTATCTTATATATTAGTTAATGAAACAAATACATATAAGATAAAGAATGCTTTTAATTAATTATATCACAAAATGTAGGACCAACTAATTAGTTGTAAAGCATAAACTAATAATCTTTCACTTATATTAAGTCAATCATTTAAGTTTCTTATACTATATCATGATATCGCAACCATGCTATTGTTGGGAACAATGGTTTATTGACAGAATTCTACAAGATTCTCTTTAGTGAGTACTTATTAAATTCTTACAACTTCTACCTTAAGTATCATCATAATTAATAGAAATTGTCAAAATACATACTTAGATCCTTGATCAGATCTTAGCTCCTTTCGCATGTCTAATGACTCTAATTTTTCAGAGTATATTGATGTTTCAATTAATTTTTCACTGTATATTAATGTTTCAACATTGTAAGGAATTATACCAAGTTCATTAAAGAACTTCTTAATCCAAATAATTATACTACATGAAAAATGTATTATAGCTTGATTAGCAATTGATGTTACATTAAAACCTTTCTAACTTAAAATAATATTATGCTAAGTAAAATTTTCCTTAACTAGGACTTACTTCTATCAAACAAAGTTAATATCCCTATGACATTAAACTCAAATATTAATCCATATATAGAATAATGAATATCTTCAATACTTCATAAGTATCACATATCTCAAATAGTAAACACCTTTGGTACGTTGTTAATGTGCTTAGATTAGAATAGGTAATTAATTTTTTATCTATCTCTATATATTAAATTCTTATAATTAAGTTATTACCTTTTTCTATCTAATAGAAGTTCTTGGACCGTCATATCTTTAATAATTGAAAATATAAATTTATATTCTTTTTGAGCAGTATATCTCTACATACTTCCTCTGAAGAGTACAACGATACTCCTACTAACCTTCTTTTATACATGATAAATTCATAACCTTCTCAAAGACAAACCTTTTACATTTAACATAAAAGTGAATCTTTCAACATTTGTTAACCTTTTGACTATACAAAAAATGTATTGACTAAGATACTTGTCCTATTTAGATGTACTATTATAAGATTTGAACTTTTTCTAACTCCTACTATTTTATATTGAGAATTATTCTCTTATAAGCATACATTTGAAATAAATATTTTCTTTAATGGGGTTTGTGAGATTATATCCAACCTATTTGGATGTCTTTTAACTTTTGATTATCCAATTTTAGTTATAAACTTGTTAAATAATATATGTTTCAACTAAGCACCACATCTTAAGATCACTAGTTTTAACTCTTTCAAAGTATTACCATTATGATCTAAAAGGGAATCTTGGTAATTGATTTAAATGGAACTAATGAGTGTAAGTTATACTAGGCATAGCTATAGAATAAATAAATATTGCATCAAATAATATCTTATATTATGTACTACTCCTTATAAAAAAGCACACCATTATAAAATTCAGTTACGAATATATTTACAAAAGAATCTCATTGCCTATTATTAATCCCTAATGACAACTAAGAGGGGGATGAATTGGGTATTTACAAGATCTAACAAACTTTTATATCCAATTTACTTAATTAACAACAGTCAATATAAATAAGTACGAGAAATTGCTTAATATGAATCAATAAAAAATTAAATAATAATTTAATAAGTATAGGGAAAAGAGAATGCAAACTAATTTTTAATGGTTTGATAAACAACCCTTGACTACCTTCACTCCCAAGACTCTTCTTTGAGTTCTACTATAATTCTTCTTTTAAAGCAAAGAATAAGCTTTTTCCAATCTATTTTCTGCAAAGAGGAACTATTTTACTGTCTTTTTTCAAGGTGAAAAGAACTATAAACACACTTGGAACATCTTCAAGTTACAATAATATAATGTCCCAACCAAATCTTAATGAATGAAAAGTTTCATGTAATGAAGTGATATGAAATTTCTATACATAGTGAGCTTTGCATAAAAGTGACTAAATATTAATTGTCAGGTTAAAGAATGATGTCAATATTCATTGTTCTTCTTTTGTTCTTAACTTGATTTTCGTATTGTAAGTTGCAAACTTTAACTCTTCTTTTATCAAGTTCTTCAATTATCTTCTTAAATTTATGACTCCATCTTATTCTGATATTCTTTCTCATCAAAATAATAAACTCATTAATAGTATTTATATTTTTTATTATCAAAATATTGATTGAAATCTCCTTTGATTCAACAATCTCCCTATTTTTTATGATGACAAAACATTTGTGATATTAGAGAGTAATATAAAAATTAAGCATACAATCGAAATAGAGATTATCTCCTCCTTAATTCATGTATAAGTCATTATTCAATATTAAGAACAAAAGAAATATTGAATATCAAGTATAGAAGAAATATCCACACATTTACTTAAATTTACTTAAGTAAAAAAATACAAAATCACCTTATATATAAAAGTAACTTCCCCTGAATGTCATCACTCCCCTAAATCTAATATCGCCAATCTTTCTACCTTTCATTGAAAAAAATATAATTTATCTAAAAATGCAAATAAAATAAAATAAATATAGTGTCATGCATCAAGTTAACTTAGTTAAAAACCCAAATCAAATTTGATCAAGATTAATGAACTTTCTCGATAAAGAGTATTATTAGACATTTAAAAATAAAAAAGGATAATTTTAGTAACAACATCCCCCAACTATATCTAATTTATTTCTTTTTTTTTTACTTTTTTACTTTTACTTTTTTTCTTTTTCTCCCTCTTCTTGTGGATTATTTGGAAATAGTCTCTCTACTAATTACAGGTAAGGTTGCATATTACTGGATCTCCCCAGACTTCGTGTTCAGCAAGATTTCTATTGAGTATTGTTGTTATCGTTGTTCAATTTAAAAAATTAAATTAAAGCAAAACAAGCAAGTTTTGACAAAATTAGAGGTTGGAACTAAAAAATGTGAGCATAATTGTAATATTCAACCGTCTATTTCATAAAGGAGTGCTTAATTTTGAAACCCTAAAATTAAAAAAATATATGAAATAAAGTTCTCAAATTTAAAAATCTAGAATAAAAATATGATGCAATTACACTTGATTCTTAAAATGAATGAGTATTTAATTTATAGAAACAAATTTAAAAGCATAAACATTATTAGGAAAATCTAAAGATTAGGGTATACCCAAAGAGAATGTGAGTCTCAATATGAACCGAAAGAAAGAAAATTGAAGATAAGGTAGTTAGTTGTAGTGGAGGATTGTGTTTTCCAAAGAGTAAGTTGTCTTGGGAGGTATAAGCAAGAGAAATGGAAAAGATAAGATAAAAGAATGAGAAATATCTTCATAAAGATTGGTAGATTATTTTGAACTTACTACATTGATTGACCAAACATCATAAAGACTGGTCGATTATTTTGAACTTACTACATTGGTTGACCATAGATCTATATTGGTTGACCAATGACTAGTGTGGTTAACCAGTGTATGCAACTAATCAACTTACAAACTTACTAGAAGATGGTGTTTTTTTATAAGAGAACCTTAGTTGACCACTTAAAGATATTGGCTGACCAATGTGTGTATGTAATCAACTAGAGAAGCAACCAAACTCCTTATGAACTCACTAGAAAGACAAAATATATATATATTTTTAGTACAATGATTGATCACACTGATATATTGGTTGACTAGTGTGATCTAAGGAGCTAGAAAATAGCCTCAAAGTCAAAACTCTAATAAAAATATTAGAACATATAACTAACAAACTAAATATCAATAAAATGAGTTTAAAAACATAAGAGAATCTTTATCATATAGAATTCCTATATAACCAAATCTAAATTTTCCTCATTTAATAGTTTAGAGAAATTATTTTCCAATTGATGTAAATTTGAATTAATATCCTCATTCTGTACAATAATATTTAAGTCTAGGTACTAAGGTCCACATTATACTTTAAAAAATGTTTAATTTCTTAATCATAATGTTAACCCAATATTCATCACTAAAGATTTAGACTTAAATTGATAAATAAGCATAAGATGTCAAATATTTCAAAATATTTCAAAACCTAAACTAATAATTGTATTTTATTGAACATTACTTATGGATGATTGAATTTTCAATCTATTAGTAGTTGGATCAACAATTGACTTTTTAAAGAGACATTGATGATTATTCCTATTTTTAAGGCTAATTTCTCCACATCCTATATTAACATTTTCAAGACCTTTTTTGGAGACAAAAAGAATAGAATCTTTAAGATAAAAAAAAGCATACACTCTTCAAAAAATATATATTCAATCCTATAACTACCATCTTTACTACATACCATTTACTTTTTCATTTTTAACAATCATACAAAACAATAAAATTAATGTGTTTTAGTTAACCAAATGAGCTTAGTTCCTTTATTGTTAGAATCTTTATTCCAACTACAATTTCAAGGGTTTGCTTATTAGTCTTTATTTGAGAAAACAAAATTTATCAATATGTCCATATTTATCATAAAAATGGCATACCATGTTATGATGATGCATAGATATATTTCTTAGTCTTCTATGTGCATATGCACAATGAGAAATCTTCCTTTAGGAATTAAAGGCATTGAATGTTCCTCTAGGATAGTGAAATGTCTTATCATGATTATATGTTTAACTTCTACTATGAATGAAAGCTTGATGTATGCTTCTTTGAGGCCTAAAAGGGTATGAGTAGATTTTCATGTTATCATAGAAGTATGCTTATTCTTTCCTTGAGAGTATTGAACCATAGGCCTAGATTGTGAGCCATATATAAGGGCATGATATTTACTTTTACTATTACTCCTAGTGGATGTGGCATGTGCATACATTTGTTGAAATATGGATGCTCCATATTCATTTATCACATTAGGCAATGATATTTCACTATGTAAATATTTTTCCTTTGCAAACATATTTCTAAAATTAGCTTCACTTCTAACACCAGAATTGCTTATAGTTTATAACACCATAATTTCTCTAATTAAAAGACTAATTTTGTCCCATAATAAAAATCCCATTAAACTTGCACTTTAAATGTTGTATGATTAGAATAACCACAAATTTAACAATACATAAAAGACTAAAAATTTATGCGCTTTTAAGATTGCTTACTAGAATAACCATGTCTTCTTATATTATTGCGTCCTTGACCTGTTAGACCATCATTTAGTTTAAAATTTATTGAACTTGATGAGCATAGACGTTGGGTGACATTCATAGTAAGTAAGGAGGACTACTAGGACTTAAGCAATTCAGGTGCCACCAATTTTATAAAGTTCATTAAACAAATAAGTTATACTCTTTTATAATGTCCACCAACAATTATATTATATTCTACCCCAAGTTTGTAGAATTTAATGGAATTAGATTATATTGTATATATTCATTGTCTTGTTAAAGCCAAAGAATCCACAAGTGCCTTCACTTTATAAAGACAATATGAAATATTTTATCTTCCTTCGAAAGATTATGAAGTTCGATATGTAATTAGGTACGATGTGCATGAATTGTGACCCTATTTGTAGATGTTAAAGCATTTTAAAGTTCAGAGGATGGGTTCAAACCAATAAGATGTGGATAAATCTCTTATGACAATAGTCAAGAAAATAAAATTTGGCCTTTTTTAAACCAAGTGATATACTCAAGATTCGTTTCCATTTGATTTGTTAATGAATTAATAATATTTTTAGGGGGTGTTCGTTTGAATCCATTAAGAATACCATGAAAATTAGAAAAATTTAATAAGGGAGTGAATTGAAGTTTCTATGAAATGTTGTTTTTAGATACAAGTTTGATTAAAAAGGTTTGATTTACATAGGTTAAAGTTGTAGGTACAGAACTAGAAAAAATAGTTAGTGAAATGGAAGCAAAGGTTGCTGAAACACGAGGAGTAGCATTAAAAGCAGAAGAAGATGACGTCTTGACCAAATTTTCGGTGGAGAAGAATTAGAAATATATTATTAGTGGTAAAAAGAATATACAATACAAAAATATTATATACATCTATATAACAAACTAAGATAAGATACATTTAGATAACAAACTATGTAATAAACTAGATAACTAATATAAGTATTTGATTTATATTTTGATAGATATGAAAACATAATTAAGTTGAAGATTATATGCATATATTATTGAGAGAGTCATATTTAAATTATTATATATATAACAATAAAATTTAAATTTATATAAAATTAAATTATAATTAATTATTTTTGGTAGAGATTGACATAATTTATTTAAATTTGGAAAAAATAATAACATAATTTTATCTTCTTAAAAAGTTACAATTATTTTTGTCTAAAATTTGTTCAAATAATATATTTGTAAAGTCTAAACTTTTTATAATTTAAAATTAGTTATATGGACCTCTTTGGTCTGAAATTTTTTTCAATTCAGTTCCTAATCTTTAAAAGATATCTTATGCCCTTATAAGATTTGGTTTTTATTAAAAAGTTTTTAACAAAAAATGAATGTGTGATATCACGTGGTTTGATTAGATGTTATGTGATAGAACATTTATTATGGTTGATATGACCCTAATTGCTATTATTTATATAAACGAAAACTCATTTAGGTGTACGTCTATCAAACCGTATTATATGGGACAAATGATAGATGTGTTACGTAATACGTAATTAAATTATGCTCCCTCGTTTTCCTTTTTTGCCTAGAATGGAGAATGATGTTACAGGATACAAGTGAAATAGAGACCAATCTTTGGAAGAGATATGATGATGTTTAAAAATCAAGAATTCAAATCACAAAAGCGTATAATGTAATTAATCCTATAATTTATTTTGTCTTTGAAAAAGACGACTAATCCACCTTCTAACAATTTATGCATATTTTTTTATGTTTAAAATGTAATGGGAAGAAAGTACTAAAACATTAGCAATGTAAAATATGCATAATTATATATGAAGATCAAGTTGCTTTCAGAGACGGAAGAAGACACAACAAAAAGAGGTTCAGGCTTTTGTGCCCCTTTATGTAATTTATATTGATTTTTCATTTAGTTCATGGCTTTTATTTTTTAATTTATACTTCGGAAACGAATGTAATACGTAGTACAAATTTTATTACATACCCAGGATCAACATGAAATGATTAAAAACGAATGTAATGCATAATATTTTGGTTTCATTTCTGATTCCAATGTTGATTCCGAACGCTAAACGATCATAATTCTCCAGGACCTTTACGGAAAGTGTTCTCTGGGGCATAGGCTAAGTCTTTTTACAGTTTTTTCAATACGTAAGCTCTCTTAATGGGTCAAAGATTCCTTATGCTTAAAAATGATATGAGCAATTGCAGAAGACCTTAACCTTTATATAGCTTCCATATCAGGCTTTTCTATCACAAGGCTGATATGGGTTTGGTCCACACTAATTGAGATTCATTTTTTACTGGGACTTCGACTCATTAATTTAGATCATTTATTGGGCTACTTTATTATCTTTATCTGGATCAAATTACGTAACTTGACCAATAATTTATTTAAAAACCAAAAAAATGCAATAATAGTTGTCCAACTTTATAAGAAACGACAAAATCGTCTAACAATCTCCCATTTGGACAAGCATTAATTGTAGTTTTGACTCTAGTTTAAAAATAATTTGAAAACTTGATTAATCCACGCTGCTGTATTAGTCAACTAAGTTTAAAAACAAAACATTTGATCCAAAGATAATAAAAGTCAATTTTGTCCTATAAGGCTTTTGATACCAAAAAGTATCAAATGCATGTGTCATGTGTGACACAGATCTAATACAATCACGTATATCTAATACCTTTCTAACATGAATGAGAAAATGGAATGTGACAAACTAGGATGATACCTTTATGATATAAATTATATCATCTTCGTTTGTAGTTCTCGATTTCTCCAACTTTATGCTAAATTGTATATGATAAACTACATCAGAGAAATCCTGTTTTCTCTTATCAAATGCTAAACAGCATTAGAGAAAACTTGTTTTCCTCCAACCAAATGCTAAACTGCATTAGAAAAAACCTTTACGTTCTCCATTTGAATGCTAAACTGCATTAGAGAGTCTTTATAGGATTAAAAACTTATATCCCCCTATGTCATGTCAAACTTTATAGATATCTATAATAAAACTATATGCGTCTAAATGACATAGGTACAAGGTCAATTTATATATATGCCCAATGACTTTTAAATGCTTAAGATCGATACAAATCTTAAGACTTTTATACGTATTATGACTATGTATGATAACACACATTACTGAGGATAAATAATGATTATCTTTATTGATGAACAATCATATAGTCACAATACATCAAAATGCACAAATGTACATAGAGCAAACATAAATATCCCTTAATTAATAATATCTAAGGACGTCAAAACACCCATACTGTATACTTGTGTCACAAACACATGTGGACGAAGTCCTTCAGATAAAGGATCGACTTACAGTTCTTCAGTCCTTAAATGCTCCAAACTTTAATGTCACCTTTTATATCAACATAGTAAGAAGATTACCACAGTACAATCAAATGGTTCTAGCATCTAAATCAACCACATATAACTCAAAAATCAAGTTTCTGAGCTAAGCCATCTGTGAAGCAGCCTCATAACATACACTCTGTATGCATAGTCGAGGAAATTACCCGTGTCTATTTGACACACTTCCACGACATTATTCCATATGCAAATTTAAACTGTAACCTTTAAAAGACTTTTGATCATCCGAACACGTAGCTAAAATCTTAACCTGAATTCCCTACGAGGTTTAGTCTGTTGACTTTTCTATATGTCAACATACAATTCTTGTTTTGCTTTAGTATCTCAATACTTGCTAAACTGCATTCAAATGGTCTATAACTGGATTAAACAGATATTGACCAAACAGTCAAACAGTGAATGCAATATCATATCTAGTTTATTAACTGAGCATATATTAGGCTATCAATCATACTAGATTACTGAATATTCCTCATAACCTCTTTCTTTACTTTATTCTTTGAATACTGTACCAAAGATTATCTCTCACTATGAGAAACAAGTGCTACGATAGGTTTACTATTAACCATATTAAACCTTTGTAGTACATACTCAAGGTATGCATTCTATGAGAGGTCTGATGAGTGTTGAGATTTGTCCTGGTGAATCTGAATACCTAAGACAGATGATGTTATACCATGGTCCTTTATGTCAAAGTTCTTGACCAAAAGTTACTTCACCTCATACAACATGGTCAAGTAATTTGATGTGAGCAATATATCATCCATATGCAGTAATAGGAAGATACCTTTGTTCCCCTTGACCTCATAGTACAAGCATCTTTTAATTTTATTTTCCATGAAACCGAAAGAGACCATAGCCTCATCAATTGTAAGACATTACTTTTAGGAAGTTTGATGTAAACCATAAATTGATCTGCATAACTTGCAATCCATATTAGTTCCTTCTGAATTCCAGGATCCTTCAGTTTATACCATATAGACCACTTCATAAAGGTCTTTATTCAGGAAAGTGATTTTGACAGCCATTTGATGTAACTTTATATCATTATGAGCTACAATTGCCTTAATCACTCAAAATGTATCATACGAGGATACGAGAGAAAAGGTAACATAAAGTCAACCTTTCTCTCTGAGTGAACCATTAGGCAACTGAGTGAACCCATAAATCGCTAAACTTTATCCTGAAATCCTTTAGGTCCAAAAACTTCATTTACAATTGATGAGTTCATAGTTTTGTTGCAAATCAACTAGCTCCTAGACCTTACTATGCTCCATAGCTTGCATCTTATCATTCATCACATCCCACCATACATCCGCATTGGATCCAAAAATAGCATCTGTAAAAGTAACTGGACCTGTAACATGTCTAATATCATAGTCCTGTACACCTAATAGACTATGTAATCAGATGGGATAGTAGATCATCTCACTCTAGTGGATTTACTTAACTGTATTAGATCTTGTATCCCAAGAACCTCTATGTCTACAGGTATGGGTTTTTGTTCTTGTACAGGCATGGTACACAGACCTAAATCTATCAGATCTAACTGTATGAGTAGCGGGTATACAATAACTGTAGTATCTGCCCTCCTATCATCTGAAGGGTCAAAGGGCCCACCATCATCATAGACATCGTATTCCAGAAACCTAACTATTTTTTATTCCACTATTTTGGTCCCTCGTTCTCTACAGTAAAAGTTGTAGCCTTAAATTGGTCGAGATATATTACTAAATAGCAATGAACAGAATTCATGCAATCTTTATAAGGACTATGCTTCCTCAGTAAGGCAGCCCATACATGATTGTGTGTAAAGCTGGGTTTCCAAACTTTTAAATAATCAGGTAGATTAGTCTTGCTCTGCATTGACTTCTTCAAGTCCTTTAGGGTGCAATTATGCCATTCAGCAATACACTATTTTGCTCAGAACTACTCAGCATGGTGAATTAAGTCACTAATCCAACTGATTCTAGATATCTAGCAAACGGACCTTTTAAAATTCCTTAAACACCATTTTTGCCATGATATTCTCCTCCATGATCAAATCTGACTATCTTGATGAATTTTCCCATTTGGTTCTTAACCTTCAGTCTTTAAGCAAGATCACATAATTGTGATAGGAATAATTATCAACAAATGTCCGAATATATTTAGAATTGCATAATGCAACTATATAAGGTCCACCAATATCTTTATGTATTAGACTCAACAAGTCAGAAGCATGAGTTGATCTCTATATCCTTATTAGTCAACTTACTCTTGCAATAGTCAGCATATGTTCCTAGATCATCGTAATCTAGAATTAAGAAATGCTTTTCTTGATCAATCTTTTAACCCTAAATTTGGAAATGTGGCTTAAACTTTTGTGCCACACCATGTATCACTTCTCATTTATCAGGGTCCTTCCTTTCATAACTTGTTTAGCAAGATACGAATAAGCATTTATCTAATTTGGGGTAAGCCACATTCTATACAAACCATATGACAAGAAGGTTGTACCATCATGTTTTGCATTAAACAAAAACTGCACAACGAAATTATTAAATGCAAAGCGTCACCTTCCTTATCCAGAATTGATCAAAAGATCACATATAAAATGTGTCATGTAACAGCAAGGTGCAATACATACATTCCCTATAGATGTTACTTCCATTTCTTTATTGTTATAAACCATTAGTTTCTCCTTTTCTTTATTTGGCTTTATCCTAGATATGAACCACTGCATCATGGAAGCACCTTGATTAGATGTTCCATTATATAGTCACCATGTACTTAATGCGACTATCGCAAATTAGATTCATAAATTGACAAGCCAAAGAGTAACCTCATGGTCTTAGTCTTTCCTTTTAAACCTCATACTACTAGTTTCTTTATGTCCCTAGGACCTTTATCAACACTAGTTTTGCCAACTTTAGCATATGGATAAGATTTAAAATTTCTACCTCTAAACTTAGAGGGCTTCATCTTTGTCTTCCCTTAAGTTGCTGCGAGGGTTGTAGGAGTAGCAAACTTGAGTTTCTCCTCCTCAGTAATGCAATAGGCTATCAAAGCATTAAAGTCCCAACATCTTCAATCTACTATGAAGATGAATTATTCTCGATATGTTCTTCATTACTCCCCTTTTTTCTCATATACCTTATAGAGAATAATTATTTCATCAAGGTATTTGTCTTAACACTAGATGAGACAGTGTACCTCTGGGAGACATTATCAAGAAACTCCTTTTCTATGCCTGTGTTCAGAAGTCCACTTTGTAGATGGCTAGGAATGGATCTCCTAATAGTCATTAGACTTAATCTGTTAGACCAACCCTAGGCTTCATTGGCTGCTATCTGAATTTTCAAGGTTATGGATGTAAGTGGAGATGACATATCCGTCCGTTTGTTCATATCAACCTTAGCTATCTCCATAGCATTCAATATATCCTTTGTCTATTTATTTGTATTGAAACCGGTCAGGGTTTTAATGGTGACATTAATTTTGTTGACTAAAAAGGTGACTTCAAGATTATAATCTTTAAATTAGCACAAATGTAGGACAAAAATGATACTCGAAGCCATTAAATAATATCTTTACCAAAAATCTGATCACACATATTATGAAACACCTTTGCGTTGAATACATAATATATGCAATTAGACCTCCATATATAAAAGCGATTATAGTAAAAACTATTAACTCTTGTGACACTACTACCTTTGGGTGAATAGATCACTCGAGCAACAACTTTCCTCCATCTAATGACTTTATGAACATCTCAAAATGTTATGTAAGGCCAACACCTTTGGGTAGAATAACCAAACATAAAATTAGAGACATCCCCTAACATGCAAGCAGAACAATCAAAATATTGACTTGAAAGGCAAGGCCACTTTAGTGACTACATTCTCATCAGTACTCAAAAAGTCCACAAACATAAGGGATACATCTTTATGTTATCCCTACATTCCTTATGGGCATATTGTATGTGATAATGTAACATCAAAAAATACAAAAAACCGAATGCATAGTCTCATTATCACACACTCGTGCTGAAGACATTCTTTGAAAACTTCATTTGAGACTTTTGTAAAAGAAAAATCTTAATAAAGTGACTATCGTGCGTCACTGGACACTGAACCAACCTCCCAAGACACAAGAACCTCATGTATCTCCCTTATAGCAGGTTTGTTGCACAAAAATTCACTCAAAAATGGCTTCAGAGTGTCTCAATTCCTTTTTCGATCGACAATCACTCAATCCCAAATACTAAATATGAAACCCGAGACATAAAAATTAAAGTATCTCCCTCTTGATGTCCAAAGCATAAAAATTCATTCAAAATCGGATTCAGAATACCTTAATCCCTTTCCTAGAGTTAAACTTTAATTTATTACTAATGTAATAAATCTAGAAAAATGAAAAAATTCACTTTATAGATTTCCCAGACTTGAAAACTGACCCAAAACATCCCAGGGCATCCTTAAGGGAAATATGGAACTTTTGTGTTTTTTATAACAAACACTATAGCTCCGTACGACTGACATCAGTGTTACATCAATCGTTGACATGGCGTAAATGTCAGTGTGTGTGGTGCGAGGCTACGCATGTGTTGCATGGGTTGACGAACATCAGATGTGTCTGGCGTATGTGCATCACGCGCTACCCATGCACAGACATGCATCTATTGTAAGGCGTGTACATTGCACGCGCCACCACGTGTCCTCCATCCGGCATGTCATGTGGATGGTGCTGATGGCGCACGTGCGCAACATACACCTGTCATCCGATGCTTTTGGGAGCGGGGGCCGCGAGTGCACTGCACAAGTCCATCGCTCGTTGGAGTATGGAACGACACGACTGTACGCCACTACCCCCACATACTATAGCAGCATCGAGCACGTGCAAGGTCTCCATCTCGCACCAATGCTGGAGGTGATTTTTGACATCTGGGGATCCACTTGTTTGCTCAGTTCAGCCATTTTTGACTCGTTTTTCATAACTAGCCTTATGTATATCACTTTTATGTAATTATATACGTAAAAAACTAAAAAAATGAATCAAAAATCGAGGTAACCATATGAGATGAAAAACTGAAAAATCTTTGTTTCCGACAATCTGATCATATAACCGCTCTTATATTATATGTAATACGTAGTACAGACCTTATAACGTACCCAGGATCAACTTGAAAGGATTAAAAATGAAGGTAATGTAGAAGCCCTAATTTTGGTTCCATCTCTGATTCTGATGTCAATTATGAGCTCCAAATGATCACCAATCTCCTAGGACCTTTACAAAAAGTGTTTTTTGGGATACGGGCTAAGTCTTTCTACAGTTTTCTTAATACGTAAGCTCTCTTAACGAGTCAGAGGTTCCTTATACTTACGATTGATATGAGCAACTGCAGGATACCTTAACTTTTATATAGCTTCCCCATCAAAAGGTCAATATGGGTCTGGTCCACACTAATTGGTATCCATTTTTCACTTGGACTTTAACCCATTAATCTAGATCATTTATTGAGCCACTTTATTATCTTTATCTAAATCAAATTACATAACTTAACTGATAATTTATTTAAAAACCAAAAAAATGCAATTAATAGTTGTCTAACTTTATGGGAAAAGAAAAAATTGTCCAACAACGGAATCCTTATCCAGTGTTAAGATATAATGTAAATATCTTTTTATTTAGTTTTGACATCTTATTTATTAATTGGATATATAAGATATTAATTGGAATGAGATTCAAAAAGATGTGGTTGTTACACTTATAGCTATGAAAGAATCTTAAACAATATTGAAGTCTATTCTCTGACAAATTTGTAGTATATCATGTTAGTAATTAAATTATGTACTGCTGGATTTTGTGGATAAAAGATAAGGAGAATTTATTTTGCGTGTTGGTTAAAAGTTCTCACTAGTGAGTACCGTGGATGTATCTATCAATGGCAGAGGTGGATTCTATGTGTGTTGCATCAACTGCATAGTGGGAATTAATTGAATTATGGAAAAACATAGCTAATGTTGTGCATTTGTTATGGGTTGATAATACACGGTGGTTAAACTTTAGATTTTCTAAACTTGTTCTTCTTGGATTATGCGTGAAATATACATGGTGTGTGTAGTATCCCATATGGTTTAACTGGAGTTGTTGAAGTTGGATAATTTGTATGAGTGAAGAACCTTAGGACTTTTGTTTTGATATTGAATCCCTGGAATAGCATACTATTGGAAGTCACTTACGCTGAACCTTCATCTACCAAATTGGCTTTTGACTGGAAGATATTTGCGGATTGCATGCACGTTCTGTTGTGTGTCGTTTGTTAATTGAGCAGTTGTAGTCTGGTTCTAAAGCTAGCATGAATCAGTCCAACTGGTGGACAATTATTCAGATGTATTTCAGGAAGCTGAAACTATAGGGAAGTCCTTCTTTTATCTCAAGTTATCATTGTTATGTTCTTAGTTGATTGATTACTTAAGTTATTTTTATTAATTATCTTTTAATTAAAAGTTGTTTAGAAAAAATCCTTTGACAAGGTTAACATGAGTCGGTCATGTTATTGGGTGTGGAAATCTTTCACGGGAAGTGAGGTTGAGAGATAGTTACAAAGATTGAGTGATGTTGCTTTAGTGTGGCCTTGTGTAAATCTATTGCACTTTCGTGAAAGTATTTAGCTGGGTGAGGGCCCCGCAGATGTAAGTAAGGTGTGCTGAATTGCATTACCAAATTTTTAGTGTTTTTTATTATTTTGTTTTTTATTGCTTTTAATTTCGTTTATGTTAGAGACATCCACGATAAAATTGAAAATTTGCTAAACTACTACCCCCTTCATTTCTCAATTGGTATCAGAGCAAGGTCATTGTAACACCCCACACCCGCTTGACACGAACCCGATACTGATGGTGATATCCGAGTCCGTGCCCCGCGAGGGTGGCGTGCTACATCACTTAGTCAAAAACTCATTATAATTTTTTTTTCAAGCATACGTGCAAATCAATAATCGCACATTTGGGCCCACTTTTATTCAGAAACCTTTTCATTTACAAAAGTTGCCAAATTTTTGTTTTCAATTACCAAACTTTCGATTTGCACATTCCAAAAACAAAACACATTAAAACTTTGTTCTAAGCGGAAAGTTATACACACAAATATATTCAAATACACAAAATACAATGATCTGCGAATAATACAATACAATGCGAACAGAAAAAGACACAATGCAGATGCGAACTGATCCCGACTTCTAGCTTTCCCTTGTATGCAGAATCATACTCCCGTTTACCTAACGGGGTATTCTTCAAATCCTGAAAAATAATTGCAAATTTTGGGTGAGTTTTGCGAACTC
>JAOSBK010000009.1:21947373-21975551 GCA_027568895.1 Erythroxylum shatona | reverse complement strand
GGGTTTGTGAAGTCAGGGTACTTGAATGATATTGCATGAAGTGTAGGAAGTTGATGAGCAAACAAGATGAGAAAGAAGAATTCTCCAAAGTACAAGAAAGGTTGTCTAGGATCATAGATGAAACCTGAAACTTTGGCAGACATTTTTGGACACTGTTAACAAGAAGATCTATCTAGGCTTGATTGAAGTTTTGGGGTCTGGTTTCTATCAAGATCCTTTTGGTGTTCAAAAAGTATTAAAAGAAGACTCAAAACACTTTGAGGAAATTTCCGTTGATTGTGTCAAAATTCACCAAGTCTAAACACAGAATTCTAATCCCTCCCCTCAGGTGATGAGTTGACCGACCATTTATCTAAAGCTGAACTGCTCAACAGAAATTTCATGCCGTGGCCTCACGAGAGTCCAAATCCTATAAATGTAAAAGTTAGACCTTCATTCCAAACTAATGAACTTGTACGAGCAAAGAATATGTTATGATTGTCCCATCATTGAGGTACAACACTTCTTCAATACTAGATTTTAGACTTGACTAATCTTAACTTTTCAAATATAACTAATAAATTCATAATCTTGGAGTGTTGGTTGAGAGAAATGACTATTCCGTAACTCTTCTATTCCTAATAATAAGTTCTTACTTTGTTTGGTTGAAAAAATTATACCAAATAGATAATCATAAGGCTTATTTATTCTTGAATTTGCAGAATATCTAACAACAACTCTACTAGTGTCTTTACTTATTCCTAGAATGAAAAATGGTGAATAATAATTAATTAATTAATTAATTATAATTATAATAAAATTAAAAATAATAAAAATAAAATTAATAAGAAGAAGAAGAAGAAAATTAATAATAATAATAATAAGAAGAAGAAGAAGAAGAAGAAGAAGAAGAAATTAATAATAATAATGTAGTTAGTAAGGACTATAATAAATATTTTGGTCTTTTTGTTAATTATTCTTTTGTCATTTCAAATTTATATTTTTAAACTAAATATTGACATATATCGTTAATAAAATTTTTTAGGAATAAACCAAATTAAATAATACTAAACTAAATTAAGTAATACTCAATTCATTTAATTCATCATTTATTCTATTTCTAAAAATAATCATTGTATTTTTTATTTATTCTAGCAGGTGAACCAAATACACAGTTACATGGATTGAGCCTAAATTTGTGGTCTACAATTGTACCGGATTATATCTATTGTTCTCCAATTTCTTAACCATAATACTCATGTAATCGAAATAACCTCTCTACCACACACAAGCAAGGTTGCATACCTTTCTACATTTCCTTAGCAGATCCTTAAAGAGATTTAGGACCCCTAATTACTATATTTTAGTGGGATTGTTACCTTGTATTGTTGTTGTTGTACTTATATGCATGAAACAAATTTCAAGGTATTTCAAGTTTAAGCCGTTTCATTGACCTTTAATAACATGAAAAAATTTCCATTTATTATTTTTATTCATGAAAGTTTTCTAAATTTTGTTGTTGATATAAGTTCGGAGGGAGACTCTCCAAATACATAATTTAAATAAATGAGACCATTTCAAAGTATGGTGCTGGCTTACATATTTATTACTCCAGGAAAAGGAAATTTTGTCGATCTCATGTATAAAAAGTTTACGTCACGTCTACCACTCTAGATCTTAGTAGAGATTTTGACCATTTCTAGCATAATCAAATCATTAAACGGACCAGTTCAACACGTTCCGCATCCAATATTATATGTATCATTCGTCACGTAACACGAGTCTATCTCCTTTTAGTTCCTCCCTCCTTTTCTTATTACTGTTCCCATGGGATGTAAACATTTAAGGGAGCTTGTATTTATATAAATACTTATACATATTAAAACGGAAAGAAAGTGAAGTGTATTCTTTTGTTACCTATGAATCCCTTTTCGCTTGATGTATCATACAAAATTCTTAATAATTTAATACTATACATCTTTTATATATAGATAAAAGACTCTCTATTTGATTGGCGCTTAAGTGTCAATTAAATGTAATTTAGATACTCATTTTATATAACAATTATTCAGTAAACTTATTATTCCACAATCTTTCAATTTCTTACCATCATTCATCACCTTTAATTCCAAGTTTTGTTTAATAATGTTCACTTTGCAATGTTATATTTCTATTCTCCTTTATGATTTGTCAAAATAATTTTAGTTTTTTATTTTCTTGTCTATGCTAAGAATTTTTCTACTTTATGGGAAATTTCATCGGCAAATTGTTGGCTATACTTGAATATATGTAGCCAGCCATGCTGCCTTCACTTGACAGCCTTTTCTAACCTTTAGAAAAAAGGCATTCATCACTAAGCTCGTCCCCTTAATTTCTTTCCTATTCAACTGCGAAGAGAATTCCTACTGTTATGTAAGATTGTTTTCTTTTGATTCTAATTGTAGAATAAGATTTAATTTTTCTATGTTCTTTTATGATTTTTGAAAAGAATTTCAGTCTTCTTGTTTTAATTAACTGTGAGAATATCGTGTCCATTCCTAATTAGGCGAGAGACTTTGTTTCTTTTCCTAAAACCTAGTTTTTCATTCACGATAGTAAGGTCCTTATTATTGATTCATTTTATATGCAAGGATACTTTCTTCTGTATGTTTCTTATCAGTAAGCCTTTAGACTGGTGAGAATGAATAAAGAGACTCATACTACTATTTCACTTTTGGATTATAAATTATATTTAAAATCCTAAACATTTTGTAATACTAATAAAAATTATTAAAAATTTTCAAATTTTTAACTTGCTATAAGACTATCCTACTGTATAATTATAGGCAAATTATCATCAATAGGCACTAGAAACGCCCCATTTTTCAAAGAAAGAATAATTTTTAGTCTATTGAAACTTGTTTAATCTTTGTGTTTATGAGCTTATTCCAGTATCATAAGTTCAATTTGGTAAACATTTGCCGCTAGTCATGCATACGTAAATATAACAATCACTATTGGATTAAATACGTTAGTTTCATAG
Organism: Erythroxylum shatona; assembly: GCA_027568895.1. NCBI lineage: Eukaryota > Viridiplantae > Streptophyta > Magnoliopsida > Malpighiales > Erythroxylaceae > Erythroxylum > Erythroxylum shatona. The sequence continues at coordinate 21,972,550 of JAOSBK010000009.1, read as the reverse complement.
TTGTTATGCAAATGAGATTGGACAAGTTTGATAATTCAAACTTGTAGAATGTAATAAAAGCATCATTATTAAGTGATCGTTGTTAATCACGTAGATATTTAAGTAATTTGAAATTTATTTTAGCATAAACATTTATAATTATTATATTATTTTTAAATTTTTAAAAAATATTAACATGTAATATTTATTTATCATATAAACATTAATTTATTAAAGGGTCATTATTTACATAGTAGATCACATTAACACTAGTTAAATATATAGTTAATGGCGAACTAATTTTACAATATATTGAAATTTAGAGTGATTTACTACTGTTTTTAATAAATATAATTATTATTAAAATTTAAAAAATATAAAATTTTAAAATAATTTACCCATATGTTAACTATTACTAATCATATGTAATAATATCCCTTATTCTGCACCTTGAGGAAAGTTCGTAACAAGAGAAAGAGATAATACGATAGGTTCTATATAATTTACCTTCCGATTGAAGTGGGAAGATCACAAGTAATGTCCTTAACATGATTAAGCTGAAAAGTACCGAATATATCATTCTACCTATTTTTTTGGTTAGCTAGTATTGATGCTTTTTTTTTTGTTTGTGTTCGGGGTGATGTGGCATTTTTTCATTTAATGTCCTTCTTCTTTATGTAATACTTATTTTTAACAAATGTACTAAATTTTAATTATAATTTTTAAGAATTTGAATTGTTCATACTTTATTTGATAAGAGATTCCGGTGCTCAAGCGCATTGTCCTAATTTTGAGGCAATGCATCCTTTCTATAATCAATTCAAATGGGTAAATTAGTTGAAACATATGTATTCATGACAATTAATGAAAAGCGGAGAAAATATACACTGCATGAAGTATAAAATAATTTATTAGCAAGAAAAAACAATAGCAATCATTGTAATTTTATTAATTATTGGCCGAGAATTTATGCTTTCACTAATCATCAACTTCTAACAAAAAAGCAAATTCAATGCAGGTTGCCCATTGACCGAGAAGTTGATTTCTGACAATTGGGTATAGACTTAAAGAAAAAGTATAAAACTCGTCTATACATTCCAGGTTATTCCTTTTGAAATAAACTTGACATAGATGCTTTGCGTATTAATAGTTCTTTTTAGAATTTAAAAGAATTGCATTAAAGAAATAAATAAGAGAGTTAAGTACATGTTTAACAAAAAGCAGTTATTGATTAAGTACATTTAGTTATTGATTAATTAGTTTGATTTATTAATTGAACAACTTGCGAGGAGGAAAATTATTGTAGTATAAGAATTAGATGTGAATGCTCAAATGTCACGCATTGCATCAATTTTGATTTGAGCTCTAAGTCTAATAAATTTCATTTTACTTTGTACTTATGTGTTAGGCTTCAAGCAATATCTCTCACAAAATCTTCTAGTTCACTTAACAAAATGATGACAACAAAAATTGGTCACATAATTTTTATTGATAAAAAATCCAATAAATGCATGTTACAAGCATTAAGGTTTGGAGCAAAGAATACCTCACAAAACAACTACAACTAAAGCTTTTCTAGCTCTCTCTTAATGACTCTCCTCTAACCTCTTATTGAAGAACTGTCAGTTACTTAATGAATCAACCAAAATAGTGAATGCAGAAATTATTCCTTTCAATGTTCAAAACTCAAGAGAAGCTAATTTGAACTAGGATTCTCTCTCTCAAATCAGAAGAAATCTCCTAGTAGCGAACGTCATTGGAGATGTTAATGAAAGAAGAAAAACAAGGGAAAGAAAAACTATAGATTATCGATAACTTACTGGATACTTGTCCTACACATCTTCATTTGAGTCAAAGAATATTAAAGAAGCTCTACAAGAGGAGTTCTAGGTAGCATCTATGTAAGATGAATTAATCCAGTTTGCACGCAATGATGTATGGGAATTAGTGCCAAGACTATCGATACTAATGTAATTGGAACAAAATGGGTGTTTCAAAATAAGACAGATGAAAATAGTAATGTAATCAGAAATAAAGCAAGGTTAGTAGCTCAGGGATATTCCCAGGTTGAAGGAATAGACTTTGATAAAACTTTTGCACTGATGGCATGACTCGAGTCTATTAGACTATTATTGAGCATAGCATGTGTGAAGGGGTTTAAGATTTATCAAATGGATGTAAAGAGTGCCTTTTTTAATGGAGTTATACAGGAAGAAGTGTATGTTGAGCAACCGAAAGGATTTATTGATTCAGCTAATGCAAATCACGTTTTTAAACTAAAGAAAGCTCTTTACGGTCTTAAATAAATACTAAAGGCTTGGTACAAAAGGCTCACACAGTATCTTATCAAGCAAGGATATAAATGAGCTAGTGTTGTCAAAACTTTGTTTATTAAAAAGTTCAAATATGATTTTGTAATTGCTCAGATCTACGTTGATGACATTGTATTTGGTGCTACATATCCCAATATGGTAGATGAATTTGTTAAGTTAATGAAATCCAAATTTGAAACGAGTATGGTAGGTGAGCTGAATTTCTTTTTGGGTTTGCAAGTTAAACAAGTGAATAATGTAATTTTTAAATCGCAAACCAAATAGGCCAACAATATAATAAAGAAGTTTGGTCTTGAGAGTGTCAGACATGCGAGAACACCTATGAGTGTCTCAACGAAACTAAACAGAGACAAGAATGGTAAAAGCGTTGATGTCAGTCTATATCGAAGCATGATTGGAAGTTTATTATATTTGACTTCAAGTAGGCTAGATATTTGTTACAGCATTGGCGTATGTGGTCGTTATCAAGCCAACCAAAAAGAACCACATCTGACAGTGATTAAGAGGATTATCAAGTTTGTAACCAGAATATCTAATTTTGGGATATGGTATACATCTAAGTCGACATCTTATCTAATTAGATATAATGATGCGGATTGGGATAAAAACTTAGACGATCAAAAAAGCACTACAAGAGGTTATTTCTTCTTAGGAAACAATTTGATGTCTTGGTATAGTAAGAAGAAGAATTCAATTTCACTATCAACCACTGAGGTAGAATACATAGCTGCAGGTAGTTGTTGTTCACAACTTCTTTGGATGAAACAAATGTTAGGAGAATATAGGATTGATCAAAATGTGTTGACTATCTTATGTGATAATAAGAGTGCCATAGACATCTCTAAGAATCCAGTTCAACATTCAAGAACAAAACATATTGATCTCAAGTATCATTTTATTCGAGAGCTTTCACAAAATAGTCATCTTGTCATATATATCTACGAAAAAGCAGTTGGCCGATATCTTTACGAAACCTCTTAATACAAGTAAGGTTTGAATTTCTTCGACGGGCTTTGAGACTTTGCGCCCTATATTATTGATGTATTAAAAAAATTTAAAAAAGAAAAAGAAAAAGAAATGTAAAAATCATTTTCATTCGAGGGATTAAAAATCCTTGAATGTCTTTCTTTATTTACCGACACTTCTCTCCCAACTCTCTATCTGTCCACTTCTAAGCCTTAAGACACTCCTATAGCTATACTAGAGACATTCTCATCATGGGCATTGGTTTTATGGTGGCTTTAAAGAGACATCACCACTGAAGCTTCATCTTCTTCTCATCTGTGTTGTTTCTTAAGCTCTCAAGGCTCACACGAAAATGGGTTCAAGCTTCTTCCACCGTAAACTCACCTCCTATGTGCAATTTGTGAATCTCCATTAAAGACCTATATCTTCTACATATGGTATTGTTTCATTTCACCTCAAGATTGATTTAATTTGATTGATTTTGGAAAAGATTTTGCTACTTTTCCGAAATTATAGGAAAGAACAAGGAGAAGATATTCTCTTCAGTGTCAGAAACAAAGACAATAGCTCCAACACATTATTCAAGTTGATTAATGCTAAACCTGGCACCCGATAGGAGTTTTACCAGGGCTGGGTCATCTTCTGCAGCTCCTATTGACATTCTCGAAACTACCTCTATTCGAGATAAAGTACCAGATCCAAATTATGATGTTACTCAGGTCATATTATCCATGGTTGAAGATTCTGCTTCGGATTCTGATGAGCCTCTCATAACATCTATTCTACCAATTGAGCCTCTTACAGCTCCTCAGAAACGTACAAAGGTGTGGTGTCGGAAAACAATCTGACCACCTTGACGTAACTCTTCAATCCGCCTGATAGTGGATGATGTGATTTCCTTCAAGTTCTACTCTTCCACGGCTGAGCAGAAATGGATGACTCTCAATACTATTAGACTTGTTCTCGATCATCCAATCAACTTAGAAGAGTTTCAACAACATGGTCTGAACACTTTACTATCGCAGCAATCTTTACTGCAAACTTCACTGCTTCCAAAGTACTATGATTCAGATCTGGTAAAAGAATTTTACTACAGTTTATCTTGTAATATTCTGAATGAGAATGCTATCAGTTATAGAGCAGTATATGTGCAGGGTTGGGTAGTTTGTTTTGAAATTGCTCATTTAAATCTATTTCTAGGATTTGATAATTTGATTGGTGATCTCCTTTATAATGATGATTGGAATGTGTCAAATGACTTAATTGCTATGGTATTGACTGGTGAAAAATTGACTGCATGGTCTTTAGCTTTATACTTTGTTCTTCAATGCTTACTCAAAAGTATTTTGTGCTTTTTAAATTAGTTATGGCCAATTAGATGCTGAGCACACATGTTGTTTCTGTCTACTTCTCACGGGCCAAATTGATTTATGCGATCAATACTAGGAAGCGATACGATCTTCGACCTCTCATCATTGAAGTTATGTTGGCCATTGAGAGTAAGCCATATTCTTATTATACTTTCTATGCTTAATCTCACAATTTTATATGCCAACAAATAGAGTTGAGTATACTTGAGGTGGTGGTCTTGATGAATATCTCTCCAAGGATTTTTATCAATCACAGGTAGTGGATTTTTTGTATACCAGATCTAATCCCTCGGATATCTCAGGGATGACTTCTGTTAATCCTCATGCAACTCTCTTTACTAAAATTGAGAGCATTGAAGGTATCATTTAAGTAGCTACTGATGCTCTTCGCCAAGTAAAGTAGCAAGTTCAACGTTTTTTCGGTGCTTTATGAAATCATCTTTTTGGCATATCTTGTCTCAAAGGGGGAGAATTAAGATAAGACTTGACTACTTGACTGAAGTTGTAATTTTTTTAATCTTCTATGATTTGCTATTTATGCCTGACTTTTACTTATGTTGTTGAATCTTAAACTAAGGGGGAGCATTGTGGATTCAATATTTATATGTCCAATTACATTATTTAAAGGGAGTTTAAGAGTTGCGATTAAAATGCCAAAAAGGGGGAGATTGTTAAGATATATTATATATATCTTATTATTTAGTTTTGACATCTTATTTATTAATTGGACATATAAGGTATTAATTGGAATGAGATTCAAAAAATGTGGTTGTTACACTTACAATTGTGAAAGAATCCTACATAAAATTGAAGTCGATTCTCTGACAAATTTGTAGTATATCACGTTGATAATTGATATATGTACTGCTGGATTTTGTGGATAGCATATAAGGGGAGTTTGTTTTGCATGTTGGTTAAGGGCTCTTGCTAGTGAGTATTGTGTATGTCTCCATCGATGACATAGGGGAATCCTGTGTGTGTTGCATAAATTGTGTAGCGGGTATTAATTAAATTATGGAAAAACATAGCTAAAGTTATGCATATGTTCTGGGTTATGCCCCATATGGTTTAATTGAAGTTGTTAAAGCTGGATAATTTGTGTAAGTGAAGAACCTTGGGATTCTTGTTTTGATATTAAATCGTTGGAATAGCATATATAACCGGAATGGTACAGGTAACCATTGGTACCGGCCAAAAATACCGATCAGTACTGCTGGTTTTCGGTCGATACCAACAGTATCGGTTCAGACCGGCCGGTACTGTAAAATTTTTAATACCTAAGGACCTAAAAGCAATTTTGAAACATTTTTAACCCTAAAAATCCCTAACCCTCGAGGCCCCGACTTTCACCACGACTCCTATCCTTCTTCTCTCATCTCTGTGTCGTGCCGCCTCCTCCTCCTCACCGCCGGCCGCCTTTGTTCTTCTCACAGTCGCCGTTGCCCACCTCCTCCTCCACGCTCGCCTTCTTCGCTCTTCGGCTCTTCCAGGTCTTCCTCCCTTGGTCATTTTCCCTTTGGTTTGAAGCTTCGTCGTTCCTCCATGCAGACCCGACACCACCACCTTCTCCACTCCTTGCCACAACACCGCAACACCGCAGGGAAGCCACTGGAGACGCATCTGAAACCACCAGAGACGGGTCGACCCTCTGACCCGTGACAAAACCCGAAGACCCGCCAAGACCCGAAGTTGGTTTTATGATTTTTTTTTTATTTATGAAAATTTCATGCTTAATTAAATCTTTTGTTGTGTTGGACACGTGGATAGTTGGATTGTGAATTTGTGATAGATTTGGTTGGATGATGACGGTGTTGGAGACTGGGATGGTGTTTTTTGTGTTGTTGGCTTGTTGTATGATATGGGTTTTGAAATTTTGGTTGGATTATGGATGATGCATAGTGTTGGTTGGATGATGCACTGTGTATGAAATTATTTGGTTGGAGACTTGGAGTTGGAAATGCGATCTGAAATTTTGAATCTGAATTAAATTGGCTGTGTTTTGTTGTGTATCTAAATTCTGAAATCTGAAATAAATGTCATTTGTGTTGTTTTGATTTATGGATGTTTGGTTTGTAATTTGGTTTGATTAAGATGAAGTTGCAAATTATAAATTAAGGGCATACATTTATAACATAATGAAACATGTGTTACCTTGAAGTTGAATAGGAAAAATTGTAATTTAAGTAACAAGATTAGAATATAATGAAAAATTCTTTTTAAATTAACAAATATAAAAATTGAACTTGCATTAGTTCGGTACTTCGGTTGGCAATATAAAAGGGCTATTGTTAAGAGTTAAGATTCTTGGGATCGCCTGCTTCTGTGTGAGTCAATGGGACTCGTTTCTTGCTTTTTTCCCCGATCCTTTCGATCCATTGCTGCAAGAGGAAATAAGAGGCGCAGTGGCCTGTGGGGGACGTCTTTTTGAGAAGGGTATTATAAACGGTTTCATGCGTGGCCTCTTAAGGACTTCAAGAAGTAAAAACTAGACAACCTTGTACAGCAAAACACATACCATTCCAATCTGACATGGGTGAGACCTTGGCGGACAAGCTTTCCTACCCAATAAACTATAAACAAATCAAAAGCTGTCGATTGTTTAATGAAAAAAAATGTAACATAGTTGAACAGATGGAATCATGAAATAGCGTGACGTTCTTATGGAAACAGATTGGGTTGAGCTCAAGCTTCGACATTGAGACTAATAAATCCAACATAACGTCGCCATTGCATGAAATCCTTGGATTGGACAAGAATCATTTATTCGGGCCAGCCTAAAGCTATCTTAAATGGGCTTCATTCCAGATAATTAACTTTTTCCGTAGATATTAATTAGCGTTTTTTTTAACGTCTTAAATGGACTTCATATAGTAGATTGTTTGGCAACATAAAAATAAAAAGTACTTTTATTAATTTTAACTATATTTTATTTTATAATAAAATTATTTATGCTAAATAATTTTTAAAATATACTAAACAATATGCAAAAAAAGCTAAAACGCAGAATCGTCTGCGTTAGTAATAACGCAAATGACTCTGCGCAGACCTTCGTCTGTGTAAAACGCAGACGTTGATAATGCAGACCAGACCTTCGTCTGCATTTTTCACGCAGATTATGAAAAACCCAACAACGAAAAGAAACCCAGACTAGACCTTCGTCAAAGTTGGGAGTGATTAGGGATGATAAGAGTCGTGAGTGTTTGAATATCAAAGAAAGCCAAAAAGAAAGAGACGTATGAAATTTTTTTTATAAATGTAAGTGACGCGATTTGTCTACCCGAATAAGCTGTTTTTGAGGCTTTTCTAAAAAGCTCCAAATTTTAGCTTTTGAAAAAGCTGTATTTGAGCTTTTAAAAAAGCTATTTCTACTTCAAAAGCGTTTTTGAAATTTTCAGTCAAACATTCACTTTTTTCTTAAAATAACTTTTGCGGTAGAAAAAAGTACTTTTGAAGTTTCCAAAAGTTGAAACAAACAGGAGCTTAGAAGGATAATATACTTTTGTTCATAGAGTTCACATGTATTTGTAATGGAAAAGCTTAGAAACGGACGACATAAATTGAATAGGTCTCATGATTCTATCAAACTCTTTAAGGAGATATGAAATTCTTTTAATTTCATATATATATATATATAGATTTTGATAGATTGAGAAAACAGAAAAAGCTACAATGAAAGAGGAGAAAAAACAAGAAAACATCTGGCCCTATTTAATCAGGTTCTTCTTCGTGGTTTCGCTCCGTTCTCCTTTGGAATCTTCTGTACTACTACAACTCAACGAACAAACAGAACCGGCGGCCTCTCATTAATTCTTACGAATTACGACCATGTAGGTATTGCTCTTTCACTTGTCCTAATTAACGACAGCGACCATGGCGGTTACAATCAAAGCAAATTAATAATGACATTTCACCATCAGTTCATTGTTTTAGTCTTCAGATGATTCTCTTCATCTTTTCTCGCATCTATAGAAGGGGAAAGAGAACATCCATGCGAACAAAAATAGGAAGGGACTGTGAAGAGAGAGGGAATTGGAGACGCGGTTTCAGTTGCTACATGCAACAAGAGACAAGGAGCCACACGACAAAGACAGAGAAGGAAGGGAAAAAAAAAAACATAAAATGCATGGTGATGGCATCAGCCGCGTGAAAAAATCGAATTGGAAACAAAGACACGGAGAAATACAAAGAGAGATCAGTGCTCTATCTCTTAATTATTTAAATACCTACTAATCTTTGTTACTTTTGTAATACGTACGCTATCTTAGTTATGTACCTCGAATCGAATGTGAAAGGGAATGTGAAAATATCTGATTTTTTATCTCTGTAACTTCAAACGAGCTTTTCAAAGTTGAAACAAGCGTGAATCTACCGCCGTCTTCTCGGGAATTCTTCTCTGAGACATGAGTAAAGTGTTTCTATAGTTTTCTAAAATATAAGCTCTCTTAACGGGTCAGAGAATCTTTATACTTACGATTGATTATATGAGTGATTGCAGAAAACCATAACCTTTATATATAGCTTCCATATCAGGTTTCTCCATCATAAGGCCGATATGGGTTCATTCCACACTGATTGGGATTTATTTCTCACATAGACTTTGACCCATTGATTGGATCATTTTATTATCATTATTTGAATCAAATTACGTAACTTAACCGATAATTTATTGAAAAACCGAAAAATGCAATTAATAGTTGTCCAACTTTATAAGAAAGGACAAAATTGTCTAACATTCTCCCCTTGGATAAGCATTAATTGCAATTTTGACTCTAATTTAAAAACTCGGTTAAATCACGCCACTGAATTAGTTGACTAGGTTTAAAAACAAACATTTGATCCAAAGATAACAAAAGTCCATCATTCTGTTCTGCAAGGCTTTCGATACCAAAAAATATCAAATGTATGTGTCATGTGCGACATAGATTCACTACAATCACAAATATCTAATACCTCACTAACATGAATAGAAAAATCGAGCGTGACAAATTAAAATGATATCGTTATGATATAAATTATATCATCTTCGATTGTAACTCTTAATTTTTCCAACTTTATGCTAAACCACATATGATAAACTGCATTAGAGATATATTGTTTTCTCTCACCAAATGCTAAACAACATTAGAGAAAACTTGTTTTCTCTCACCAAATGCTAAATTGCATTAGAGAAAATATTTATGTTTTCCAACTGAAGGCTAAACTGCATTAGAGAACACCTTTATATTCTCCAACTGAATTCTAAATTGCATTAGAGAACCTTTATTAGATTAAAAACTTATATCCCGATATGTCATGTCAAATTTATGGATATCTTTATTAAAATTGTATGCGTCTAAATGACATAGGCTCAAGGTTAATCTTTTTATATACCCATTGACCTTTAAATGCTTAAGATCGACATAAATCTTAAGACTTTCATACGTATTATGACAATGTATAATAACACATATTACTGAGAATAAACAATGATCATCTCTATTGATGAGTCAACATACTGTCATAATACCTCAAATGTATAAATGTACATGAAGCAAACATAATGATCCCTTAATTAACAGTGTTTAAGGATTTCAAAACACCCATACTGTATACTTGTGTCACAAACACAAGTAGGCGAAGTCCTTCTATTAAAGGATCGACTAACATTTTCTCATTCCTTAACTGCTCCAAATCTTAATGTCACCTTTTTATATCGACACCTTTATGACCAAATAATTGATTTTTAAGTGCTAAAATCATGTGATATTCTTTGTTGTTATTAAACAACATAGCAAGAAGATTATCACAGTAGAACCAAATAGGCTTAGCCACTGAATTAACCACAAACAACTTAGAAATCAAGTTTATGAGCTAAACCATCTGTGAAGTAGCCCCATAGCATGCACTCTGCATGAATAGTCAAGGAAATTACCCGTGTCTACTTGTCACACTTCCACAACATTTTATCATCTACAAACTTAAACTTGTAACCTTAAATGGACTTTTGATCATCCAAACATATAGCTAAATTTGAATCTGAATTCTTTACGAGGTTTGGTCTGTTGATGGCACTATATTTCAACATATAATCCTTAATTCCTTTTAGTATTTGAACACTCGCTATATTGTATTTCAATGGTCTATACATAGATTAACCAGATATTGACTAAACAGTGAAATAGTGAATGCAATGTCCTGCCTTTTACATAGCCATACATCCCTGTAATAGTATACGGAACATCCTTTATAACCTCTCTCTTTTCTTTATTCTTTAAATACTGTGTCAAATATTATCTCTCACTATGAGAGATAGGTGCTACGACAGGTTTACTTTTAACCGTATTAAACCTTTGTAATACATACTCAATATATGTATTCTATGAGAGGTCTGATGAGTGTTAAGATTTGTCCTAGTGAATATGAATACCTAGGATAGAAGATACTACAACAAGGTCCTTCATGTCAAAGTTCTTGACCAAAAGTTGCTTAACCTCATACAACATGATCAAGTAATTTGACATAAGCAATATATCATCCACATGTAGCAATAGGAAGATAACTTTACTCCCTTTAACATCATAGTACAAGCATCTTTTCAACTTTATTTTTCATGAAGCCGAAAAAGGTCCCAACCTCCTAAAATGTAAGGTATCATTTTCGAGAGGTTTGATATAAATCATATATTGATCTGTATAATTCACAAACTGTGTCAGTTCCATTTGGATCATGAAATCCTTCAGGTTGCACTATATAGACCTCTTCACAAGGGTATTTATTTAGGAAAGTGATTTTGACATCCATCTGTTATAACTTTATATTATCATGAGTTACAATTTCCTTAATCACTCAAAATACATCCTATGAGGATACGGGAGAAAAGTAACATAAAGTTAACATTTTTCTCTGAGTGAACCATTAGGCAACTGAGCAAGCCCATAAACTGCTAAACTTTATCCCGAAATCCTTTAAGTCTAATCTTCATTTCTAACTGACTAGTTTGCAATTCCACTGTAAATTAATTGGCTTTCAAACCTTACTATGCTTCATGGATTGCATCTCATCATGCATTGCATCCCACCACACATCTGCATTGGGTCCAAAAACAATTTCTGTAAAAGTTACTAGATTCGTAACATGCCTAATATCATAGTCGTATACACCTGATAGATTATGAAATTAGATGAGATAGCAAGCCATCTCACTCTTTTGGATTTACCTAACTGCGTTAGATCTCATACGCCAAAGAACCTCTATGTGCACAGGTATAGGTTCTTGTTCATATACAATCACGATATAAAGACCTAGATCCTTCGGATCTAACTGTATGAGTAGCGGGTATATAATAATTGTAGTATCTGCCCTACTATCATCTAAAAGATCAAAGAGCCCACCATCATCATAAATATTGTATTTCAGAAACTTAGCTGTTTGTGATTCTACTTTTTTGGTCCCTCATTCTCTACGGTAAAATTTGTAGCCTTAAAGTGGTCGAGATATCTTACTAAATAGCAATGAGCACAACAAGTATGCAATTTATCTTTATAAGGATTATACTACCTCAGTAGGGTAGCCCCATACATGAATGTGTGCAAGGATGAGTTTCTAAACTTTTAAATAATCAGGTAGATTAGTCTTGTTCTGCATTGACTTCTTCCACTCCTTTAGGGTGCAGTTATGCTTTTTGGTAAAATATCATTTTGCTCAAAACTACTCGACATAGTAAATTAAGTCACTATTCTAACTAATTCCAAATATCTAGCAGATGGACCTTTTAAAGTCCTGAAACACCATGTTTTCCATGATATTCTCCTCTACGTTCAAATCTGACTATCTTGATGAATTTTCCCAATTGGTTCTCAACCTTTATTCTTTAAGACATATAACTATAAAGGGAATAATCATCAATGAATGTCAGAATATATTTACAATTGTATAATGCAACTATATAAGGTCTTCCGATATCTATATGTATCAGACTCAACAAGTCAAAAGCATGAGTTGACCTTAATATCCTTATTAGTCAACTTATCCCTGCAACAATTAGCATATGCTCTTAGATCATCATAATCTAAAATTGAGAAATGCTTTCCTTGATCAATCTCTCAATCCTAGTTCTGGAAATGTGACTTAAACTTTTATGCCACACCATGTATGACTTCTGATTCATCAGGGTTCTTCCTTTCATAACTTGTTTGGTAAGATATGAAGAAACATATATCTAATTTAGGATAAGACATATTCTATATAAACCATATGACAAGAAAATTGAATCATTATGTTTTGCATTAAACAACTGTGCAATAGAAGCATTGAATACAAAACATCAACCTTCTTTATCAAAAATTGATCAAAAGATCACATGAAAATGTGTTATGTAAAACCCAAATGAACTTTACGACAAGGTTCAGTACATACATACCCTATAGATATTACATCTAATTCTTCATTATTATGAATCATTAGTTCCTCCTTGTCTTTATTTGGCTTTATTCTTGATATGAACTACTGCATTATGAAAGCACCTTGATCAGATGTTCCACTATAGTCACTAAATATATAATGCGACTATCGCAAATTAGATTCATAAATTAATAAGCCAAGAAGTTACTTGATTGTCATAGTCTTTCTTTCTAGGCCTTATACTACTGGTTTCTTTATGTCATGCAGACCTTTTACTAGTAGTGGATTGACCAGCATTAGTATGTGGACAAGATTTGGACTTTTTACCTTTGAACTAAGTGGGCTTCATCTTTGCCTTCCCTATAGTTGCTTCGATGACTGTAGGAGTAGCAACCTTAAGGTCCTCCTCCTCAGCAATGCAATGGGTAATCAAAGCATTGAAGTCCCATTCCTCATCCAGTGAGTAATATGTCATCACCAGATTACTAAATTCTAGAGGGAGTATGGTCAAAGTATGGTGAACAATGAAGACATTAGGAAGAGGAATGTTTACATCTTCAGATTACTGTGAAGATGAATCATTCTTGATATGTACTCCATTACTCCCCTTTTTCCCGTATATCTCATGGAGAATAATTCTTTCATCAAGGCACTTATCTCAACATTAGATGAGATTATGTACCTTTGGGAGACATTCCCAAGAAACACCTTCACTATGTTTGTGTCTGGAAGTCCAATAAGCAGATGGTTAGGTATGGATCTCCTAATGGTCATCATACTTAATTTGCTAGATCGATCCCAAGCTTCATAGGCTACTTTATGAGTTTTCAAGCTCATGGATGTAGATGGATATGGCATATCCATCCATATGATCATATCAACCTCAACTATCTCCATAACATCCAATACATCCTCCATCCACTTCTTTGTATTGAAATCGGCCAGGGTTTCAATGGTGATACTAATTTTGTTGACCGAAAAGGTGACTACAAAATAATGTTTCAATCAGCAAAAATGTAGGATAACAGTGATACTCAAAGCCATTAAATAGTATCTTTATTGAAAATCCGATCACACGTATTATGAAATACCTTTGGGCTGAATATATAATAAAAGTGATCAGAGTATAAACTACCAACTTTTATGACGCTACTACCTTTGTGTGAATATAACACTTGAGCAATAACTTTCCTCCATATAAAGCCTTTATGCACATCTTAAAATGGTATGTAAGGCCAACACTTTTGGGCATAATAACCAAATATAAAATTAGAGACAACCCCAAACATGCAAGCAGCACAATTCAAAGTATTGACTTGAAAGGCTACTTTGGTGACTACATCCTTATTAGCACTTAAAAAGTCCATAAACACAAGGGATACATCTTTATGTTATCCTCACATTCTTTATGGGCATGTGCTATGTGACAATATAATATCAATAAATGCAAAAAACCGAATGCACAATCTCATTATCACACACTAGTGCTGAAGACATTCTTTGAGAACTACACTTGAGGCTTTCATAAAAGAAAAATATCAATAGAGTGACAATCGTACATCATTGGACACTGAACCAATCACTTGAGACACAAGAACCTAATGTACTCCCTTATGGCAAGTTCGTTGCACGAAAATTTACTCAAAAATGACTTCAGAATGTCTTAATTCCTTTTTTTGAGTAAATATCATGCAATCCCGAACACTAAACATGAGACCTGAGACATGAAAACTTAAAGTATCTCCCTCAGGTGATGTCCGAAGCATGAAAATTCACTCAAAATCGGATTGAGAAAACCTTAATTCCTTTTTTTGGAGTTAAACTTTAATTTATTACTAATGTAATAAATCCAGAAAATGGAAAAACTCACTTTATAAATTTCTCGGACCCAGAAACTAACCCTAAACATCTCGGGACATCCTTAAGAGAAATATGAAATTTTGTGTGTTTTTTTAAAAAGCATTGTAGCAATCCGTACAACTGACGCTAGCCGCCGATGGGAGTACACGCGTTGCCCAGCGACACACCTCAGTAGTGAATGGCGTGTGTGTCGCACGCGCGCCCACACATGCTTATCTGATGGCACATGCTCCGCATATATTGACACGTGGCGTGCGTGTGTGGCACAAGCTAGACGTACTACCCCTCAGAGTGGTACTGTGAGCTATGTCGGGCACGTGTGACGCATGAGCCCGAAGGTCTCCTTTGGGTAAATTTGAAAAAGACAATTTTCGGTGAGTTTTGGGTCAATTTTTGTGCTTCCAAACTCATTTTTCACCCCATTTCTTAAGGCTATGCTCATGTATACTACTTTTGTGCAATACAAAGCAAGAAAAAAATCGAGAAACAGAAGTTAAATCTCCAAAAGAATTATAGAGATAAAATAAAAAATTTTCGTTTTTAACCACCCGATCACGTCACTGCTCTGATACCATGTGTAATGCGTAAAATTATCTTAGTTACGTATCCCGGATCGAACGTGAAATGGCAAAAAATGAAGAAATGCAGAAATATCTAATTTCGGTCTTCATAACTTCAAACGAGCTTTCTGAAGCTGAAACGAGTGCAAATCCACTGCTGTCTTCTGGGGAACTTTTCTCCGAGACATGGGTAAGGTCTTTTTACAATTTTCTCAAAACTGAAGCTCTTTTAACAGATTAAAGAATCCTTATACTTATGATTAATTATATGATCAACTGCATAAGACCTTAACTTTTATATATAGTTTCTATATCGAGCTTTTCTATCACAAGGTCGATATGGGTCTTATCCATACAGATTGAGATTCATTTTCTACACAGACTTCGATCCATTGGTTTAGATCATTTATTAGGTCACTTTATTATCTTTATCTGGATCATATTATATAACTTAATTAATAATTTATTAAAAACTTAAAAAATGCAATTAATAGATGTTTAACTTTACTGGACAAAATTGTCCAAACTTTGTCAACATCTTGTTTTGTCTGTTTAATTATTAAACTAAGGAGACCTCTTACCTTACCAGGAAAGAACTATGAAAGTAGGCCTATATATAACGTGCACGTTTTACTGCTGACACACCAATCGCAAACCATGGAAATTCACAGCCCACATTCTGAACTATCCAAGTATCAATATTTCTATGCGATACCAATGCTAATCCTTTGTATTTTCCCTCTCACAGTCCAGTCGCTCATGGAAAGCACCAGTTTCAGCTTCACCAGCTTCACTTCTGGCATGCCTGACATAAACTTTGAAGGAGATGCCTATGCAAGCGAACCAATCGTCGAACTCACCAAAAGCTTGGAAAATATGTCCATAAGTAGCATTGGTCGAGTTACGTATGGCAAACCTATCCATCTTTGGGAAAAATCCACTGGTCATCTGGCCGATTTCTGCATTCATTTTTCCTGTGTCATCAACTCCCTAGGCAACTTCACTAGAGCCGATGGAATCGCAGCTTTCCTTGTTCCGACAGGATCTTACATCCCAACGTTGTCAGGAGGCGGATATTTAGGTCTCTACTCTGATTATATGAAGCCTAACTTTTTCGCAGTGGAGCTTGACACGATCTCGAATGAATGGGATCCCAAAGATGTGAGGGATCACGTAGGTATTGACATCGACTCTGTGGTTTCTGCCAAAACTGTGAATTGGTCCTTAAATGATATAGAAAATGGGGGCAGAATCGACGTTTCAATTCACTATAACTCCAGCTCCAAAAATTTAAGCGTTTCCGTGACGAACGGCGATTATAAAACCTATGCAGGTATCCATACATATAATCTTAACTTGATTGTTGACTTGAGAGATTATCTGCCAGAGTGGGTTACAGTTGGCCTCTCCGGCACTACCACTAGATTGTATTTTGAGAAAAACCAGGTTTACTCTTGGGCCTTCTCCTCCAACTTGGAAGTTCACTCTAAAAGTGGTGGTCCTCCATGGTTTCTTTGGGTAGCTATCGGCACCGTTGCTTTGTGTTCGGCTGCTGGTGCGTTTTGTAGATTTTACTACTGGAAACCTCCAATCGCCGGAAAAGGTAAGTTTGAAGAGGACTCTGGCCCAAAGAAGTTTACGTTCAAATCTTTGGTGGCTGCAACTAACAAATTCAGGAATGAAATAGGAAGGGGAGGCTTTGGAAAGGTTTATGAAGGATTGCTGCTGGAAACGAACACCAGAATTGCAGTAAAGAGAATTACTTTCAGATCTCCATCACTTGGTTTTAAAGATTATGAATCCGAAATAAAAACGATTGGCCAATTGAGACACCGGAATTTGGTACAACTAAAGGGCTGGTGTCGAGAAAAGCAAGGCTGGTTCTGCTTCAAGCAAGAAGTGTTACTCCTTGTCTACGAGTTTCTGGTAGAAAAGAGCCTGGACCTGCATCTTTTTAATCAGGCTCGCCTCTTGACATGGGATCAAAGGAGAAGAATAGTGTCAGGCTTGGCCACAGCATTGCGATACATGCAAGAAGAATGCAATCCATATGTGGTACATCGTGACATAAAGTCAGCGAATGTCTTGTTGGATTCAGAGCTAAATCCTAAGCTAAGTGATTTCGGGCAGGCTAGGCTTGTTGAACATGGGAATGCTGCACGTACCACGGACTTAATTGGAACAGAAGGCTATATATCTCCAGAGTATCGCCAAAGCCAAAAGCCTACAAAAGAATCAGATGTCTACAGCTTTGGCATAGTAGCTCTGGAAATAGCATGTGGAAAAAGAGCTGTTTTTCAAGGTCAGAGAGATGGTCGAAACAGTGAAGTGAAATTAGTTGGATGGGTTTGGGAGCAATACGGAAGAGGAGACAACGAAGACCACATTCCTGCCGTAGCTGATCCACGATTAAATGGAGCCTACGTTTTGGAAGAAATGAGAAGGTTGATTGTTGTTGGGCTTGGTTGTGCTCATCCAAGTGATAGCAATCGCCCTTCAATTAAAGAAGTCATTGACATGCTTGAGGGTAAAATTCAACTTCCCACGTTACCACCGCAAATGCCAGTGCCACCGCAGATTGCAGAACTTCAAGCCATTGCATTCTCAACTTCTGGACCTCCTCCTCAACTTGGTAGCCCTCCTCATATTGGCACCAGCCAGTTGCCAAGAACTCAATCCTTAGAATATAATACTGCACCTTCTAATGCTCCTTAGATATGTCGATGTTTTTGTACATTTGTGAACAAACTTGTGATTTCTCGTAATACTCCTTTGTGGACTTTTATACATCATCGGTCCTGAATGGAGAATTAATGCAGAATTGAATCATTGATCTCAAGTCACGAAAGAGACTAGAATCACTGTAAGTAATTATTTGTTTCAATGATACAGCAAGCTATGAATTCATGCAATGTTTGTGACCTCCAAGTACTTTACCCCTAGTAGAAAGGTTGAATGGCAATTAATCAGAATAAAAAAAAGCAATGTGACAAAAAGAAACTTCGTAGTATTTTAAATTAAAATAACTATGACAAGGAACTCACCAATCTACCGTACGATCAACTTTAAAAAATTCATGTGAATAAGATCATTTGTATTTACATGTATCACCTTACCAAAGACTTTGAACAAATTTAAACCCATCATTATATTATGTACGTATCAAGGTTTTCAAATAACAAACTTTTTAACATGACATTGTGATAGCTATTGGAGCATTTACAATTCAAAGCAAAAAAAAAAAAAGGATTATTATAAATTACATTTATTTGGTCAGCTCAATTTTTTTTTTAATTTTTAAGCTTAATATAACTTATCCTACTAAATTAATTTAATCTGGGCTACTTATTTCAATAAAACGAATATATCAAAGAAGCTTTTAATATTGTTAACACAATACGTCTACAACTTTTCTAAACAAATAGGATTTGCATTATTACAGAAAAAAAGTCTAAACAATTGAAAGAAAGGCTTAAAAATAAATATTTGTTTAGTTGGAAAAAAGTGCGAGAAAATTAGCGAATGAATTTATTTAAATATGCAAAAGTAATAAAATGGTATGAAGCAATATATGCATCTTAGACTGTATGTTCATATGACTTCATACACGTCGATGCCTTGAGCCTTTTCTACACTTAAATATATCCAAAGAGAAACTCGCTCTAAAAATATTACTATTTGATAAACCGTATTTAGGTTGATGAACTAGAATAACAATGATATTTATAATTAATTGCTATAATGACTTAGAAAATTTTAAGTAGTTCACATCATATTCAATTTGAATAAGTTAATTTCGTACATTTGTAGATAGATTATTATATCAAGTTAAAGATAGACTTTGCATCTTAGTTATTTATCAGTAAGGTCAATCAAACTTCTTATAATGTGAAGAAAACAGAAGAGTGTATATATGTATGTGTGTGTGTGTGTGTATAAATATGGGGCAGATATTGACCGACTAAACGTAGACACACGAGACAGTTAGTGGTAGCAAAAATATGTATGCTTAGGTGGATGTGTAACATTACCATAAGAGATAGGGTACGGAATCGAGTAGTGAGAGAGAGACTACATGTAGCAAGTATTGCAAATAAGTTGAGAGAGACGGGACTTAGGAGGTTTAGACATGTGCGTAGGATGCTCTTTGATGCTCCAGTACGGCACTGAGAGATAATAGGCTTGAGTGGCTACAAGAGGAGGAGGAGAAGGCCTTATAAGACCTAGAGGGAAGTGATAAAGAAAGATATGTTAGAATTGTCCCTTCGTGAGGCAGTTGCTAAAAATAGAAAAGTTTGGCGTGAGGGTAAATGACACACGTATCACATAGAAAGTTCAACCCAATGTTCAGAAAAATGCATATGCGTAGGTAGATGTGTGACATTACCATAAGAGATAGGGTACGGAATAGGGTAGTGAGAGAGAGACAACAGGTGGCAAGTATTGCAGACAAGTTGAGAGAGACAAAACTTAGGTGGTTTGGACATGTGCGCAGGATGCTCTCTAATACTCTAGTACGACACTGAGAGATAATAGACCTGAGTAGCTACAAGAGGAGGAGGGGAAGGCTTTACAAGATCTGGAGGGAAGTGATAAAGAAAGATATGTCAGAATTGGCCCTCACTGAGGCAGTTGCTAGAAATAGGAAAGTCTGGCGTGATAGGATAAGGGTAAATGATACACGTATCACATAGGAAGTTCAATCCAATGTTAGGGAAAGATTCCTGCGATGGATGCCTAAACGTAGGATTGTCGTATCTTCAAGGTCGCTTAGAGAAGACCTCTAGCGTGACTAGCGACGAAAAGAGCCGATATTCAGAAGGTGTAAGGTACTGACAGATCTGGTTAAGCATCAGGTATGTCTTTGTCTTTTATTGTAATTCTATTTACTTGAATATTCGGCATGCTAGTTTTTACTTATTCACTTATTTCTTCTGTTAACTTGTATCATTATTTTCCTATCACATATGTATGTGAGTTTATCGGAAACAACCTCCCTACAATATAGAAGTAAGGCTGCATACTATCAAACCTCCCAGACTCCTCTTCACTACGGGACTTCGGACTGTATGTGATAATGATGATGATAATGATGATGATGATGATATATTTATTGTTTTCTAATAAAAATTAGTTATGTAAATGATAATAGAATGACCTAAATTAAATATGCGTAACACTTTTCTTATGTATATATGTACATTTGTATAATGAATCTTGTGTTTTTGACACATATTCAGGAGTGTTGTGCTTATTTTTCCTCCATTATTCTTCCAGCCTCAACTCCATTATTGAGGAAGTTGATGTCATAACTTGGGATCTATGTAGCACGAACACACCAAAATGGAATCGTGTCCACATGTCGGACACCTGTTCTTGTCGGACACCCACCTGACGCACGGTAGACACATGTCTGACATGTGTCTGTACGTGTCGGAATTAAAAAATAATTTTTGTCGACTTAGACACAGCTCGGACACATCTGGAGACTGCTCGGACACGGCTCAATGGAATATTTGCTCCATGTTTTTTAAGAAGGGCTTATAAATTATCAAATATGTATATGTATATATATATATATATATACCATGTCCACCAAATTTTAGAAGTTGGTGTGTTCCCGTGTCTGGGTTTGTGTTCGTGCTTTTTAGCTTGGGATCAACTTCTTCTATGTTTGTCAATGGAACTTTCTTTTTGATCTTCTTCTAATCTTTTTGATCCATTATTGTAATAAGAAACATGAGACACAATAGTTTCAAAGGGATGTGTTTGGAAAAGGGTCTTATATGAACAGTTGCCCACATGGCCTCTATCATTGGGTTGCTTTGAGGCTAGAAAGATGCCTTCAAGTTCTTTATGTCCTATGTTCTCAATGAAATTCCAGCAAATAGCTTATGTGCACTTCACTTAATAAATTTGTCAAACACCTTCTAGGCACTCCTTTGAAGCATTTCGTCAAACAGTTGTTAAGCCCTCTAGTCTCCACTCTTTAAAGGCTTAGCCAAACATATTTGAAATGTTAAAAGTGTTGGGATAAAATTCTAGAAATTCAAAAACACAAATACAACCAAATATGGATAAGTGAACATGTAGAAGTCGCATTTTACATTTGAGACATTTCAATGAATAGTTTCTGTGCACTAAGTTATATGGTATTTTTAAGTAGTTAATTACAAATAATTAGATCTTATATGTATAATAAATGTTTATTAATGTCTCGTAAGAATGGTTACATGAAATGAGGTATGGAAAGAGGCAATATCAACCCATTTTCTGGTCTACAACACACAGATATATAGGCAACAATATTGGATAAGTTATAGCAGTTTCTTCACTAACCATCATGTCCTTTCATGTTAACCTTATCCTAATTTAAAATTTGCAGATATTTGGAAAAATATGGCCCTTTTAAACATTAAAATTAGGACAAACAACTTTCAAATAACATAACTGACATAACTGATATAACTAACATAACTAAAAGTAATCATTATTCCATAACTTCCATTTTTGTAAATATCAAAACCAAAAGATAAAGTGGTCTTTAGCTTGTATCGAACCTGAATTTCCAATAGCTACGATGCTACAATCATTCCATTTTCTAATGTGGTTGTATTTTTCCAAAAATGGATAACTTACATACTTTCTAGCTTTTTTGTGACTTAGCAACTTTCTAAACAACTTTATTGCATTAATTTATTGCCAAAACATGCCACCATCATATTGCCAAAGTTATGCAACGTTGGCGTGTATCAAACGTTGAAAAGAAGGTCTTATAAACCTCCCTTATTAAAAGAAAGCCAACGTCCTCATTAGCAGTCAATGTGTCAAATTTGTCTAACATGTTTATTCTTGGCTACTTGCTCCCAAAGTTAGCCAATCTATCACCTTTGCACTATAAAGTCTAACAATACATACTAGGTAGGTGTATACTAAAATGACACGCCTATGTAGAGGAGGTTGTTTTATTTCAAATGTTAACTTCGTTTAAACTTTTATTTGCTACGATCCTATTTTATGTTCACCAACGAATCGTATGTAATTTTGGGAAACATTCAAAGACTATCTTTGTTCTAATTACCACTATGCTTCCTCCTATAATGCATGTACATCCGAGGACGTTACAAGGATGACCCTACAGGATATTAATAGATCCCTAAAACAAATGGGGAAGACTTGGGTGATTATCATTTTATTGAATATGATTTTGTTGTTGATTATCATGAGCATCTCAACAAAGAAATACAAAGTGAGAAAAGCGTACACATTGATCCAGAAGATTTGTTATTACATACAAGGTTAAATAAGGAATGAAAATACGTATTTGCTTTGATTTTAGATTCAATTTTTTGGTTCAAATGGTATCAGCTTTTTTATTGATGGCCCAGGTGGAACTAGGAAGAATTTCTTGTACGTAGCACTTCTTGTAGTTTTACAATCATAGGGTCATGTTACAATTGTTGTTGCAAAATCAGGTGTTGCAGCATCAATCCTTCTTGGTGGTAAAACAACAAACTCAAGATTTAAGATCCTGCTTGATTTTTCGAAAAAGAAAGTTTGTCAGTTAAGTAAGCAAAGCAGTATTGCAAAGCTAATATTTGAATCCATTATTATCTTATAGGATGAGGCTTCAAAATAAGAAGCCATTGAAGCATTTGATCATTTGTTCCAACATATCATGGAGTCAAATAAGCCTTTTGGAGGAAAGATTATTGTTTTTAGCAGTGATTTTCATCAAAC
Organism: Erythroxylum shatona; assembly: GCA_027568895.1. Lineage (NCBI taxonomy): Eukaryota > Viridiplantae > Streptophyta > Magnoliopsida > Malpighiales > Erythroxylaceae > Erythroxylum > Erythroxylum shatona. Next base: position 21,949,363 of record JAOSBK010000009.1, on the reverse strand, counting down.
TTTACTTGTTATAGACCAGGCCACAAAATAATAGTTAATTGATTCAAGTCTTATAAATTCGCATCTCTGGCAACACATGCGTAAATTATCTTTAACAATAAATATGAGAGTTATATCAAATCCAGCATTTTGTGATTTCTTATTAAGGGTAGGAGAAGGTATAGAACCTATTGATGAGCAAAATTATATTTCCTTACACTAACAACTAGTTATTCCTTTATCATAACAAGGATGAATCTCTAAACAGGATATACTTTATCATTTATTGTCCATTTTATTATTTGTTTACAACTTTTTAAAATGTCTTTCTAATGTATGGTTGACTTTACCAGGTTAATTGGAAACATCTTCCTGGACTTAAGCATATATTCATCTAATCCATATTTGATGATAAATATATGCATATTATGTCCAACAAATAGCTATGTTTATGAAATTAATGACATGATGATCAATAAATTGTCTAGAAATCTACATTCATCTATAAGTTCTGATAGAACAATTAACCGAAGACATCAAGCTGATTATAAGGATTTTCTCAATTCTTTAAATCCTAAAGGTCTACCTCCTTACAGATTATTGCTAAAAGAAAGCTGTCCAATCATGCTCCCTAAAAATTTGAATCCAATAGAGGGTTTGTGCAATAACACAAGATTGATATGTAGACAATTAAAAGAACACAAAATTTGTACAGAAATTGTTTTTGGATCTCATAATGGAAAAATAGTTTTCATACCTAAGATTCCTTTGCAATCTTCTGAGAATGAAAAAAATGGGATACGTCTTGTAAGAATGCAGCTCCCTGTTTATTTATGATTCACGATGACCATAAATATGTCCAAGGGTCAGACATTTGATTATGCAGGAATTTATCTCTGTCAGCCTGTATTTTCACATGACAATTGTATGCTGCTTTATCAAGAGCTAGAACTCCTAAATCAGTTTAAATTTTAGTTATTCTAGGCACTTTTGAGTCTTCAAAAATTGATCACAAAACAAGGAATATTGTATTCCATGAAAATTTCCAGTTGGATAAATTATAACATATAAAATAAGCAAATGGTATATTGATTGTTCTATACAAGTGCATTTAGTTTCATTCGATTTAGAAAATTATGAAAATATTTTATTAACCTTTTTTTTTATAGAATGGAGAAGTGTTTGTTAGATTATTTAATAGCCCATGTGACTTATAGATTTGAGTCCTATGAAAAGTATCAATATGCGTAAAAGTTATGCATATGTTTGCTATGCATGATATAATTTTTGTGTCATATTATGTTTTAATTGATGCTTTTCACAATGATAGGAAGAGCGGACATTGAAGGATCAAAAAGCAACATCGCTATGAACGCTTGGCTGCCATAAGCCAGTTATCCTTATGGTAACTTTTCTGACACCTCTAACTTCAAATTCTGAAGGTCTAAAGGAGCAATAGGTAACGCTTCCACATGAGATTTCTATTATCGTTGAGCTTATCTTAGGACACCTGTGTTATCTTTTAATAGATGTGCTGCCCTAGCCAAACTACCCACCTAACAATGTCTTCCGTCCAGATTGGCCTGTCGAACAACTTTAGGTCCATGATCATTTATGTTATGGAATGTTTGGAATTACATTTTCCTATTATATGTTGAGTGTAATACATGACATTATGGATGTTTAAAATAGTTTGTTAGTCACTAAAGTGACCAAACTAATTAAATTAAATCTTATCATGTATGATAATTTTCCAATTGAATGTTTATTGCATGGAAAGCTTGTTAGTCACCAAAGCGGTCTAGCTTGAAAATTTTAATCATTTAATTGTGATTGTTTCAATTGTTCATTATGATATGATGCCAAAATGACATAAAGGATGAATTGAACAATTGAGATAATTAATTATAACGCTAAAAGGTCAACCAAAGGTAGACCATTGCTTATAATTAATGACATTAAAGGGACTTTATCAATATATTTAGTTAATATGATTGTATATCCAAAGATA
>JAOSBK010000009.1:21926661-21943070 GCA_027568895.1 Erythroxylum shatona | reverse complement strand
CTAATTTCTACATTCAATACCCCATTCATACTTGCTAATTTAAAAACTTAACTCTAAAAATAATAGAACAATTAAATCAAAAATAAGAATAAATAAAAAAAATTGAGGGCCAACTCCTATAGCTGCAGATGAGGCATCACCTACTGCACAACCTGCTAACCATCCGTATCCCCATCCCTAACTCATATATCATCCAATACCGCCTTATCGGATAGTAGAGTCATCTGCAAGCCTGAAGATTAGGAACCAAATAGAAGAAAGTACATAGTAATTGATGGTGTTCTGTAAGTGAAATCACATTAATGACTACTTGTTTTTAATTAAGTTATAGGTTTATTAGTTTTTTTATCAAATTACTTCTTATATTAGGTTGCTTCCGTCTGGACTATGTTCTAGAAATATGACTTCTAAATTTAAAGAACAGATTGATCCTGAGGGTTATATCTTGAAGACTATCTCTTAGGCAACAAAGGAATTTTATTTTCAGGAATTTGAGGTACAATAAACATTTAGTTTTATTTTATATTGCTTTATATATACTAATTACCTAAATATTATTACATGATATTACGTCAAATTTTTTCTTCTTATTTTAGAAAGAATTTTTCTAGGATTCTAGTATCAACATCAACATATATAGACTATGGGAGGCAAGCTCATACATGTTATCGCAACTTCATTAATGCGATACGCAAGCCTGGTGTACGATTGCGTTTTATTTCCGAGCAAATATGGAGTTGATGGTAGGAGTACTGAAGAAGCCCTGTGGCAATGACAATCTCAGGGCATAACTCCACCAACAAACATGGAGGCCTGAGATGAGAGAGTTTTCTTGTACATACGGGAGAATCAATAACCCACCATAAGCATGCTCAGGGACTTATAAGTATCTAAACTTCAAACTTATTTTGTACATGTTTTACTTTGCTGTATTATAGATAATGGTAATGGTATAAATGTCTGGTGCTATATATGGCTGTGTTGAGTTTTTTTATTTGCTCAACAGAGGGGCATATCATAAAATTAGGAAAAAACTCTGCCAAAATTTTTATTAAATATAGTTCAGATCTAAAATTTAGGTTAAATATGCAGGAAAAGTCTTTGGGTCTTCCTCCTACACCTACTCAGCTATTTTTGCATACTCACACCAAGAAGCATGACAGTGTGATATTCGTCAACAGCCGATGTAGAGAACTGAATGTATATGAACTTAATGCCTTATTATTATTTCTTTTATAATTATTTAGTTTTAAGATTATGAATAATCCCTTACTAATGTCAACATTGGTTTCTGATAGGGTCAAATACAACAAATTATTCAGCGGCAGTCTTAGGAGGAACAACCTATTGATGAGACTCAGACATATTTTGATGTTGTCAGTGGTAGAGACCATCGTAGACGGATATTCGGGCTAGGTTCATTTGTGAATACTTGTTGTCCGCAATTCTCCATGTCTAGTACAGCAGCGTCTACCAGACAACCACAATCATCGGAGGAAGTCACCGAGTTTCAAGTCACAGTGCATACATTGATGGCTCAAATTGCTCAAATGAGACAGGAGATCGAGCAGCTGAAGGGGAGGGTAGCTCCTCTGAGCACCCTCCATTACTAGGACATTAGGATTGTTGTAGTCATTTGTTTTCAATTATAAAGACATGTTATGTAAACTTTAATGTTTTTATTATCACTTAACAAATTTTGAACTTTATATTATCAATCAACATCTGTTTGAACAAATTTAATATATAAAAAAATTAATTTAATATGTACAGATAATTAATAAATGTTGAAATTATACATTTTTTATAAGATCATCAAACAAAATTTAATGTCGGGATTTTTTAAAAAATTCTAAATTTCAATTACCGATGAATTAGAGAAAATTGTCGGAAAACATATCCAAAAATTACCGACGGAATACGCATAACATCAGTAATATAGGAACACATTACCGACGGAAAATTGCATTCCGTCGGTAAGATGTTCGTTTTATTTACCGACCATTTATGTTAATCTGTCGGTATATTTACCCCTTTATATCAATAGTTATGTCATTTCCGTCGGTAAATATGCATATGATATTCCGTCGTTAAAAGTTACCTACGCCCGTATTAACGACGCTTCCATCCATCGGTAAATATTTTTACCGATGGAATACTATCATTTAGCGACAGTTGTGTCTGTCGCTAATTCCCTTATTTCTTGTAGTGTTAATTGTCTTTCAATTAAAAGTTGTTTAGAAAAAATCATCTGACGAGAATAACAAGAGTCGGTCGTGTTATTGAATGTGAAAATCTTTTACGGGAAGTGAGGTTGAGAGATAGTTACAAAGATTGAGTGGTATTGCTTCAGTGTAGACTTGTGTAAATCTATTATACTTTCGTGAAAGTATTAAGCTAGGCGAGACACCCCAGACATAGACAAGGTGTGTCGAACTGTATTATCAAATTTCTAGTACTTTTATTATTTCATTTTTTATTACTTTTATTTTCATTTATGCACAATAAAATTAGAAAGTTTGTGAAACTACTACCTCCTCGATTTCTCATCCAGAATAGTCTGTGTCAAAAGGTTCGGCGGTTGATGGTGGCTGCGGCTATAATGTTTGTTTGTTCGGCGGTTGATGGTGGCTGCGGCTATAATGTTTGTTTGCAACAGCATACGGTGGCTAAAGGTCCCTGTTTTACGAGGTTTTAATTCAATCTACTAACCATTCATTGACCTTTTCTGTTCCAGGGTGTATAAGTGTGTCCCATTGTTTCTAATTAATAACACAATAGGCGAAGAACCCGGTTTTAGTGGCCTAAAACCATCCACAACCAATGCCATCAACTTCCAACCTCCACCTTCCTGCCTTCTAACCAGAAAAATATAGATTATATTCCCGGACTATGTGTTTGGGATTCAGGAACAACCGTACACTTATTTAAGATTGATTTTTTCTTGTCTTCATGCGTAGACACGTTATTCGTTAGTTGGTCCACACTATCCAATTTGCTTTGACATAACGTCAGATTGCTTTCCAAAGGGGTAACGATATTTTTAAAGAGCCTTCAATATTTAAAATTTTTCTAAAGGTGGTTCCGATTTGATTTTTTTTTAATTTTTCTTAAAGCTTTGTGTTCACATTACAAATTATTTTATGTCAACGTACATCACCAATCACTTCAATTGAGTATGTTGTTTTGATTAGAACTATAAGTTCGTGAGAAAATGAACAAGTGTATTACATATTTTAAATTTTATATTTACTATAAACTTAAAATTTTATAATTGCAATATTTTTATTATAAAAACAGAAGATAATTTTTTATTTAATTCATTCATGATAATTTCTCTATAATTTAATATTGAAAATTTTATCATATTTTATTAAATAAATATGCATATATTTATGTTAAGTTTTCATTAAATTTTTATGAAACGAACACGTGAGTACGTATATTTTTAACTATATCACGTATCAATTTCTTCAAATATTTTAATAAAAAATTTAGCATAAAGGCATGTGTTTATGTAACAAAGTATGAGAATTCTTTTAAAATATTAATCATATTTATTTTAGCATTAGGTTTTCTTGGTGCGCAATGATCATAAGAGTGCACATTAAAGAAACACCCCTCTTTTGTCGATTACTGACCTATCGGTTATTAATTAGCCTAACCTTTGGATTAAGAAAAATAAAAAAAAGAGATGAGATCATATGTTCTCGTTATTATATATCTACCATATTCTATAAGCATTCATCAATCCAATAGAAACAGCAACAGGTGATCTGTGGTCAAGAAAAAGGGAAGGAACAATATCGTCCACAAAACTCATCAATTCCATGAGTTTTTAGAGCTGCTCAATTGTTGGCCTCTGTTACGGCACTTCATGTTAGATTTTTTTTTTCTTCTTTTATATAGGAACTGCGTGTTTCTCCGTTCCAAAAAAAATGTTAGAGCCTATTACTAACTGAATTTGATTAATTTAAACATGTGAATTCGTTGAATATATTACTTAAAGCAAATAAGTAAAGGGTTTATTCTTTATTTCTATTATTTTGAATTATTAAAAAATAATTATGTATTATCATATTTTAAAATTTAACAAGTATTGTTACATAATTATTAATTATGCAGTTAATGATGCTTATATAAACACGGTTACATGTAAAATAATAATTACGTAACGATCGGCATTAAAAAATATGACAAACATTTAATAGAAGGTCTAAAACTTTTAATACTGTAAAATTCTTTTTGAATAATTTAAAATAATAAAGAGAATTTTTAAATAGGTGAAGTAACTTTGTGTCTTTTACTTATTATTTTATTATTTGTTTTTTTTATTACGTAATAGTGTTTCACAAGGTTGTTCAAGTTCCGATCCTTCATTAAGGGGACTTGATCCTCTGTTCCATTTTTTGTGTACCAACTCTGTCCTCTTCAATCTCAACCTTTCATTTATGTAGGTCCCACATAATTGAAAGGTTGAGATTAAAAGGGACAGGGTTGATACACAAAAAATGGGACAGAAGATCTCAAGTGTTCATTATATGAAACGAGTGGTTTCTTTTATTGTTGGATTACAAATTTCTGCCCTCTTGCAAAGGAATTTAACCATAAATGACGTAAACCATCGACCAAAACGAGGGTTGAGTCACTTTCGATTTTGTTGAACCATAACCATGGTTTTCAAAATTTTTAATTGCAGGTTAGTCACATAATTATTGCGAGACAACTATAATTGCGGAATGCAATTATCTAAAACTCACGTCGGTTGGAAAGGAGACGATGAATGCCTTTTAAAGGTACAAATATCTTTTTTTATAGATGCATTTTTCAAGTGTAGAAAGAGCAAAATCGCAAGAGTCTTAACCTGATGGGTAACTCAAAGCTGACAATATTTATAGGTGGGTAGTCTGGGTTGTTATAAATGATATCAAAGTAAGCTCTCAACTTGTTATATCAGCGAGGACACTGGGCCTTAAGGAAAGTGGGTTATAAGATCTCATATCGGATAGAGAGGAGAACAAAGTATATCTTATAAGAGTACGGATACTTCTTCTCTATAGATGAGTTTTTCTGGATGCAAGAAGAGTAAAACCATGAAAGCCTTGACCTGATTAACAACTCAAAGCGGACAATATTTATAGGCCGGTGATTTGGGCTATTACGATAATTCTTAAACTCTTTTAACATTATGAACCAACGTAATAGTTGAAGAATTTGAAATTACATCATTTTGGCTGCTGGCTTATGCTATCAGCTTAAATGAAGATCCCTGTGAGGAAAGGACCACAATGAACTTGAACGGCTAAATCAATTGTCACGGTAGCTTTGATGGGGAAAATTCTGTGCATCACTTTATTTGTGCAAACGGATTCTGTCAAGACTTAAATTGGCAATCAGAGAAGTAGTTCTTGAAACAGAACAATTATGGCCTTCGATTTCAGCTTGTGATGTGTTGAAACGTCGACATGTCATAGCCTCATAGGTCTTGAAGAATACTTAACAGGCTGTAAAGTAACAGGAGCCTGATTAAAGCCTCCAACCCTCTACTTTAATGCATTAAACAGGACATGATGGCTTACAATGTCCTTTGTCTATTAGATATGTACAAGTCAAGTCTTTGCCTTCGCGTGCACTTCACTAGTTAAATGAGGCCTTAAAGCCGGAAGTATCTGGTTTTATTAATTACTTTTGCAGGCGGTGATGCATGTGAATTTGTTCACTTTTTAAAATCAGATTTGGCAAGTATCAATGCATGAAATTTCTGTTGGAAAACTTAAATCGTGAAGGGTAGATTTCCCTCGTTAGACCTTAGAGATTCTAGTAATCGGATCTACCTACTTCAGATTCACGAGGTACTGCATCGGATAATGATGAAGTTAACGTTCTTACACAGGAAAAGACACGGTCTGGTGTCCCGTAGATGGCAACCGGTGCCGGAAAAGGCCATCATCACTTCACCAAATTTACCTGTTTCTGTTGAAACGTTAGGTACTGATAAATTAATTCATGTTTGATGAGTTGAAAGTGCTACAGCAGTAGCAATCCCAAGGTAACACAAACTGTGGTTATCGTGATGGAGAGAGCGTATTGAAATAGCTACCAACATAATTTTCAACCGCTCCAACTAACAGCATTTAAGACACCCCACGATTAAGCTCTCCACCTTTGCTCCTTAAATTGTCATTGTGCTCGCCACCACTGCATGGTTCAACTCTCTTAGTCCTTTTGTAAGCACCCCCCACTACTATCTTTGTCTATACGCGTCATTCACATAGTGCAGAAGCAGCTACTTGTCATTATTGCTTTACCATTCTTTTTAAATTTATTGTGGGTTAGCTAATGACCGGTTTAATGCATTTCTGGAGATGGGTTTTGCTAGTTTTGTTGGAGTGAAGATCCTAGTTTTGTTTAAGCCAGCAGAATCTGTGGGAGACTAGGAATTATTAAATATAATAAATTCTACTTTTCACTGTTATGACGGCAGCTTCAATGGGGTTATGCATGTCTGATTAGATAGCTACGAGCTAAAGGGTTTAGTAGTTCTCTCTGTCCCAAATTTAACAGTTCGGTGGGTTTTTATGCACTGGTAGTTAGTTTTCTTGTGTCTTGCATTCTTTTTCACTTACCAGTATAGTGTATAGAGTTAGTTAGCTTAATTCGCTGTCCTAACCTGGGTAGATGTCAACATCACTCCTCCTTTATCTGTTTATTCTTCTTCCTTTTCCTTCTTCTTCTACATTTTCTTTACTCTGTACTTGAGATATTCGTTGCTTGGTAAGAACCCTGCATTCCTTTTCTCTTTCATTTTCGCTTCCAAAGAGGTGAGTAGGTTGAACAAACTTCTTTCTGCTTTCGGCACGCCATTCGTTACTTATTCAACCTTGATCGTAACATCTGGTTCAATGCGAAGAATAGTCGTACATGGGCTCAATGAATGCTTTATCTAAAATGCTAGTTTAAGCTTGTTGACTTGTATTCTTGTGCAAATTTTATGCATCTCTCTCTTTCTGAACCGTTCAAGATTCTGTTATGTTGGTACTTCATTATCTATGTACCAAAAAAAGTACTTCATTATCTAACTATAAAGTACTTGCTCCTCGTCCCCGCAGTCTGGTAAAATCTGCATGTTTTGACTTTTAATTTTGCATTTGATTGATGGAATTAGTACAACCACCGTTGAATATTTTTTGGACTTTAATTTCTTAATGTCTAGGCTATAATGTATCCAACCACTTGATCGTAATCAATAAGACTGACTTTTATTTAGATGAAACAGACCACCAACTTGGAAGCCTTAATGAAGATGAAGAAGACTTTTAATCTCCCACTGACTTTTCTTATATCTTAGTCTTTTTACGTTCGAAGTGCAGGTTCCGGTTAGAGAAAATGAAGACTTTCGCTGTTCAGGTCGAGGAGGGTAAAGAAGGAGGAGACGGAAAACCTTCTATTGGTCCTATCTACCGAAATTTACTCTCCAAAGATGACTTCCCTCCCCTTGATCCTGACATCTCCACTACTTGGGATCTTTTCAGGTGATTGAACATATTTCTTCCCATTAACCTTATCATAACTCGAATTTAACTTGCAAAATGAGCACATTATGTGCATGGAAAGAAAAGCTCAAATTCGGTCTAGTCTTGGCAGCTTTTTAGTAGATACGTTAGTACAATGTGTTAACCATTGACATAAAGGATAAGGTTGTACATCCATAGATTGTCACTCTTCGCAAAGAATTATTATCTGTCTGAGGGTAGACTCGAATGTAGTCAATCTATCTTTTGATGCGCAGTGTTTCCGTGAAGAATTGTCCAGGAAACAACATGCTTGGATGGCGAAAATTTATTGACGGAAAGGTAAACATAGTATTGAATTCAAGTAGCATTCAAAACTAGACACGATCAGCTTCCATTCTAATGTTGACGGTTCTGTAGTACGGGCCTTATGTCTGGAAAACTTACAAGGAAGTGTATGAAGAAGTTTTGCAAATAGGTTGTGCATTACGAGCTTCTGGCTCTGAGCCTGTAAGTATATATGTGAATCTCTCAGGTTTATTGGTGAAATACAGGCTTGACAGGATTATTCTGTTTCTTTAGTAATATTGATCTGCATCTTCTATTTTTCGGTTTCCTCCCCTCTCTTGATCATAGGGCTGTCGAGTTGGGATATATGGATCAAACTGCCCGCAATGGATTGTTGCAATGGAGGTCTGTTTTTTAACATATCCTGAAATAGTTATTTGTCTTTTTTGTTATTTCCAATCACTAACCACTTGTCCGAACATACTCGGTAGGCTTGCAGTGCCCACAGTTTGGTCTGTGTACCTCTCTATGATACTCTTGGTAAACTTTTATTCCAATCCAATATTTACTAGCTTTTTTATATTTTTATCACCTTTTTGTTGATTTTCCTGTCAATGAGCTCCTTATATTGAGTGTAGGTCCTGGTGCTGTTAATTTCATTGTCAACCATGCAGACATCGACTATGTCTTTGTCCAAGATAAAAAGGCCAAAGAAGTGAGTTTGATAATATTAAAATCATCTTTCCAGTTGAATCCCACAGATTCTTCAAAGGCCTTTTGCAGATAGAAGCACTATACTTCACTAATTCTTCATTTAATTATGCCCCGCGCAGATACTAAATCCAGAATGCGCATCTGCTCAACGGATTAAAAGTGAGAATTTTTAGATAAATCTGAATTTTCTGAAATACCTTAAACGACTTCCTACTTCTAAATCAGGCTATGGTTGCAGCAATGGTTAGCTTCACCTCCTTGTCAGTGGAAGAGAAAGATAAGGCAGCAGAAATGGGGATAAAACCATTTTCATGGGAAGAGTTTCTGCAGATGGTCAGATTTGCAGCTTTTGTTCTTTTTTCATCTTCCTGATGTTATCTCTTTTTGTAAAATAAAGTTTGAGATACTTGTGGGAATTGCATGTTTTTACATTAGTAGAACTACTGAAACTTGCTATTCCTGTAAAATTGGAGAAATGAGTTGTTCTTCATGCACTGCACTAGGATGAATCTTTAAAATACTGTCTTTCAGGGGAAAGAAAATCCATACGAGATAGTACCACCTCAGCCATTTGACATATGCACAATTATGTATACGAGTGGTACGAGTGGAGATCCCAAAGGTGTTGTTTTGACACATGAAACTGTTGCTACTTTCATAAGAGGCATTGATCTGTTTATGGAACAATTTGAAGACAAGGTATTAATAAACTTGTTGCCATTGATGATTGTTACTCACTGGGTTAAGATCTTATTGTTCATGGCCAAGATAACTCATACTATTCTCTTAAAATTTGTATTAACTGATTATTGTTTCTGTTTATTTCTGATAATTGGCATTGAACAGATGACGTCCAATGATGTTTACCTATCATTCCTACCCCTTGCTCACGTTCTTGATCGAGCAATTGAGGAATACTTTTTCCGAAACGGTGCTTCTGTTGGCTACTATCATGGGGTATGCTGTTGATGCTCTATAATATAAGTAATGAAACAGTTTATGCTAACAGGAGATGGGAAACAGAATTTAGGGGAGAAAACAATGCTTTAGACATTTATTGTAATGACGTCAGAATCACAGAAATGTTTCTGATTTAAGTTTATCTGAAGGCTGTTGAAAGAGAATTGTATGGATAATAACCCCCACAAGTGCATTACTTAGATTCAGATGCTTGTGTTGAACTATAAATTTCACCAAAAGCTGTTCTGTTTTTATATGGATTAACTATTTAATCTATTTTTGCAGGATTTGAACGCATTAAGAGATGATTTGATGGAGTTGAAGCCAACATTTTTAGCTGGTGTACCTCGAGTCTTTGAGAAAATTCATGAAGGCATGAAAATTTTGCCGAGTCCTCTGTCATTATTACTGACGAACTTATTCTTGTTTTTCTTGGACAAACTCTCAAGGGGTTCATTCCCGTTTCAGCTATAAACAAGGCACTGCAGGAGCTCAATCCAGTTCGGAAGCGCATTTTTGATGCTCTCTATAAATAGTACGCTGTGCTTCTGTACTGAATATGTTCCTCAAACGTTGAGATTTCTTCCCCATGCTTATACAATTGCATCATTTTTATAATTAAGAAGTGGATATGCTTCTATGTTTTTGTGCAGCAAACTTGCATGGATGAACATGGGCTGCAAACAGAAATATGCATCACCATTGGCAGATTTGCTAGCCTTCAGGAAGGTTATATCCCATGTCCCACTTCGTGTTTATATACAAGCATAATCTGACTGATCTGATTTTACAATAGTACTTGTAGAACTTGCATTTCTCTACCTTTCTGATTTGATTTTGTTATAGATACTTTTTCCTGATGTACTTTTGTGATTTTATTAGGTCAAAGCCAGGTTAGGAGGGCGACTTCGGCTGATTGTATCTGGAGGTGCACCCTTGAGCTCTGAAGTGGAAGAATTCTTGCGGGTTACTTGCTGTGCCTTTGTAGTCCAGGGCTATGGTAAAGTACTATGTTGATTAGTGAAATATAGGTTCTGCAAAAAACTAATATGATTTAAATTCTAGGCAGTGTGTTAAACTCTTGACTTGATGGATTGAACCATTCAAGTGGTGGTTTACGCAGGGTTGACAGAAACCTGTGGACCAGCTACACTTGGATTTCCAGATGAAATGTGCATGATGGGTGCTGTTGGGTGTCCAGCTGTATACAATGAGGTACGCCTCGAAGAGGTTCCAGAGATGGGGTATAATCCGCTAGGAAATCCTCCTTGCGGTGAGATATGTATCAGAGGGAAGACTCTATTCTCTGGTTATTACAAAAATCCTGAACTGACACGAGAATCCGTGATCGACGGGTGGTTTCATACAGGTGAAGCAACCCGTTTCATCCCGAAAATAGCTTTTCTACAATTGCCTACATCACTTTGTTCTTAATCATCTGTTCCATGTACCACTTCAGGGGACATAGGGCAAGTTCTTCCAAACGGAGTTTTTAAAATTATTGATAGAAAGAAGAATCTTGTGAAGCTGTCCCAAGGAGAGTATGTTGCTCTTGAACATTTGGAAAACGTTTATGGTACCGCTCCGATTGTTGAAGATGTAATTGCCCTTTCCCAGTTCTTTTGCCTTTTGGTCATGGGTTTCGTAAAAATTCCTCCTAATGCTCTAATTGTAATGTTATTGTTCCTAAGATCTGGGTCTATGGAGATAGCTTCAAGTCGATGCTAGTTGCAGTAGTCGCATTGCATGAAGAGAACACAAGAAAGTGGGCAGACTTGAATGGTTACACGGGTTCTTTCTCTGAACTCTGTTCACTTGATCATCTTCGCAGATTTGTCCTCTCAGAGCTCAAATCTGTGGCTGAAAGAAACAAGGTAGTCACTACGTTTTTACTATTACCTTTCATTTCTGGCCATATAAATGCCTTTGCATATTTCTTTAAACACCATCCGATTTCAATTGCAAATTTAGATGCTTCTTGTTTGCTCTTACAATTTCACCGTAAAGTCATATTTCTTTTGGTGTCACCAGCTGAGAGGCTTTGAACATATTAAGGGAGTGACATTGGAATCTCGTCCTTTTGACATGGAAAGAAACTTGGTAACGGCAACTCTAAAGAAGAAAAGAAATAAACTGCACAAGTATTACCTGGTAATGTTAATGCCTGCTACCTCGAAGACATACCAGCACATCGCATAATGATGACTCACTGTTGCATTTAATGCTTTACAGGTGCAGATTGATGAACTTTACCAGAAGCTGGGTCCTGGGCGAGTGTGATTGATGGATTTAATGATTTTACGGAACTGATCGATACATTAATAGATATAATCATTTGGTTCCTGAAATCTGTGAATAGGATTATCTGCTTTTTCGGTACAGGATAATGTCATGAGTACTTGTGTCATTACTGTAAGAATAATTCTGACATCTTTTGAATGTTGTAACTAATATTTTTAAAGACAAGAAAGATCAAATAACTGCAGTTGTTAGAGCTGCAGTAGATAAAGCCCGACGACCCTGTACTTTCAAAGGAAAGTAATTCCTCCTTACCTAAAACTTTGTTGATGCATGCACTTAAAACGACGAATATCTGCTAATAAGATTCTCAGTAAGGCAGTCCTAAAATTTCTCTTGACATGAAATTTAGTTGCATGTTTGGAGTATCAAGACGACGCATGAGTTTATAATCACATGAAAATAAATTAGATTCTCAAACAATAATTGGTTACCTAGAAAAATCTAAATAATATAAGTTTTACTCTTCGGCCTATAACTCAAGAATTGTTGAAATAACAAAGAAATGTGTTGTGGATATTAGTGAAATAAGAGTTCATGTTTCCTTACTTATAAATGTTCCTGTATATACACCTATACCACTATTGAAAGAACAAAATAATTTTGGACAATATTTTAATGAAACAACATCTCAAAGAAACTAACTTATAAATAATTAATTTAAATGAACCAATTGGAATTGTTTTGAATAAATCTATAAGAATAAGGAAAACAACTATTTCTAATGACCATGCATGTAGTTTATTTGCAAGAGTCAAAATTAGATTATGGCATTATTCATGATCTTGTTCGTGTTCACAAGCTATAGAAAGTGATAGGTCTAATAATAGATTGATATTACGAAAGATGAGTTAAATTAAATGGCACAAAACAATATCGATGACCTCATTGATTTGTTAGAAGGATCTAAATGAGTTTAATGAAAATAGGCCTTCAAGACCAAACATGACTCAAATGATACTATTGAACGATATAAAGTTAGTCTTATTACTAAAGGTTATACTCAAAAAATTGAAATTGATTATAAAAAGACTTTTTTCACCTGTCAAAAAAAAGGACTCATTGAGAATAGCTATGACATTAGTGACTCAATTTGATTTAGAGCTATATCAAATGGATATGAAAATTGTCTTTCTAAATAGTGATCTCAAGTAAGAAGTTTATATGGATCAACCTTAAGGTTTTTTTTATAGAAGAAAAAGATCATATGATTTGTAAACTTAAAAAATGAATGCATGAACTTAAACAAACTTCCCGACAATAGTATATTAAATTTAATGATACCATAATATCTTTTAGTTTTCAAGAAAATAATGTTGACATAGTATCTATCAAAAGATCTGTGAGAGTAAGTTTATACATTAATGATATTTTACTTGCTGCTAATGATTTGGACATATTGTATAGGACTAAAGATTTTCTCTATAAGAATTTTGAAAAGAAAGATATACGTGGGCATCCTATGTGATAAGATTTTCAATATTCTGATATAGATCATAAGGACTAATAGGATTGTCTCAGAAAGACTATATCGAAAGAATTTTTGAGAGATTTAATATAAACAATTGTTAAATAAGGATTGTCTTGATACAAAAAGAGGATAAATTTAGTCTCATGCAATATTCAAATAATGATGTAAAAAGTAGATAAATGGAATATATTTCATATGCTTCTTTTGTTAGTAGTCTCATATATTTGAAAACATGCATGAGACCAAATATTAGCTTCGCGGTTAGAATGCTAGGCAGATATCAAAGTAATCTTGATATAGACCTTGTTTTTAATTTTGCTCCTAGTTTTTATATTTTGGAGCAAGTTCTCCCTAGTGTTGGTAGATGGATTGATCATGATTTAATAGGGGTCTCTTATGTTAGGTAGTTTTTGGTTTTTGTGAGCTTTGCTCACCTCTTTTCTTACCAAAAAAAAAATAGTATTGATGTATCTTCAAGGAATAGTGGACTATACACTTATGTATAGAATAGCAAATCCATTAGAAGTAATTGAAATTTTGATTTTGCTAGATGCATTGACAGTAGATTATTGATGTTTGCCTATTTGTTTATACTAACAAAAGGAGCGATTTCATAGAAAAGGGTTAAACAATATGTCATTGTTTCGTCCATTATGGAAGTAGAACTTGCATCTTGTTTTGAGGTCACATTCATGTCTTACAGCTGCAAAACTTTATTTTAGATCTTGAGATTGTTGACACTATTACTAAGCTACCAAAAATTTTATTGTGACAATTTCGCAACAAATTTTCTCTCCAAAAATGACAATTGAAATATTTTGTCAAAGAAGAAGTTCAAAAATAAAGAGTGTGTATTGAATATATTAAAATGGATCCTATGATTGTAGATCCCTTAACTAAAGGCCTACCACCAAAGGTATTTAAAGATCATGTTCAAAGAATAAAACTTGGTTATATTGATGATTTTTTTTTTAAAATGAGCATGTTCAAAATTGGTTATACTGATGTTTAAAGAATATACTCTTGAGTCCAATGAAGTTTTTAATTGGAAATTTTCTTATTTATTATGCTTGTGTAAATGTAACTGTTATTAAATAAAAAATTTGTCTGCAAGATGTTAATGTGAACCTTTATGATATTTATGTATGACTTATTTTACCTAACTTGATAAATTACTAGTGTTGTGGTATATAGCGAGAAGCATACGATGTTGAAATGTATAACCATCATAACCCACATAATGTAGTTTCTTGTGTTGAGGTAAATTATGAAGATAATAAGTTATTTGTTTATGTGCAATTAATGTTTACATTATTAAAAATAAGTTTAAAATATCGGACTGAATGGGAGAATGTAATAATGTGACGTAATTAATGGTCACATTCTAAATATATTAATATCACTATTATTATAATTAAAGAGTCCTTCATATTTTCTATTTAATAGAAAATAAATCTCAACCGTTTATTTAATCACTTAATTATGGATGTATTAAATTAAATGTTATAAATATATAAATTAGTCATCACTCTACTAATTAAGGTTACAGATAGTTTTTTATCAAGTTTTTGTAGCCATAAGAGAGCCGAAAGAGAAAATTTAATTTGAGCTAAGAACAAGATGAAATTTAATTTGAGCTAAGAACAAGATGAAATTTCTTGATCTTTTTTCGATAATGACATTTTCATATCTTTTTTCGATAATGACATTTTCTGCATCATATATATAATATTATACTCTTATAATTTGTGAAAATTATTTATTCAAAATCTTAAAATTATAAATGTCAAATTTGATTTTATATTATAAACATTACGCCTTCACAGTATTTTCTTGAATTGCAAAAGATTGGTCCGATGGCATGTGAACGCGAGTCTCTATAGTGCTTATTGCCTTTTCGGATACAGTGTCATACAAGATACACCTGGGTCTATAATTGAGTGTCTCTGTAGGATTTCCTCTGATAAGAGCATGTGCAGGTGCAGGAGATCAAATGTCTTGGAACTCAATAATATGTTACGCCAGGCATGGGCTTGCATCTCCAGCATTGGAATGTCGAAGAGTTTGACAGAAAGATAAAATGGCGACATCAGGCATGATCAAATAACACATATGAAGATTGGTGGAAGGAGTTTCCAGTCAACGAACACAGATTCTGGAATACTTGCAGAGCTGGAGATGTATAGTGGACCACTGTAGAGGTGCATGTGTATTGGAGAAAGCAGAGAATCGATCAAAGGAAAACCTTTTAAGCCTTGAGTTGTTCTCTGGGTTGCATCGCATCGATAGGAACTTGTTCACATTCTAGTTTGGAACTTGGGGAGGAAGATGATTAATATCATAAAAGCTTCAATCTTATAATACACCATTTTTAACAGTCAATAGATTATAAATGCATTTACGAACAGCCCACAAATGGTCGTTGATTTTACTTTCGAGACAGCAATTTAGACCACCTAAACGCTCATATGAAAAATAACTGCTTCAATTCAGCCAATTGTCAATTTTTTAAAATAATTTTTTAAATAAAAATATAAAATAACTTAATTTTTAATTAAATTCAGGTCTAAATTACCCAAATTTAGACTTCCCTTAAACTCTTTTAAATAAAAAAATATTATTTTAATTAAAATAATTAAGTCACGAGTCAATCTAAAGTTAGACCTGAACAATAAATCGACCCATTAAAAACAACTAAATTTAGACTCATATTCAAAACTTAGTCATCCCTACTTTTTTCCCAGTCCACTTATTCTTGTCGGCCTAGAAAGAGTGCGAGTTTGTTCAGAACTTCTAAGGCCATCTCCAAACAAGGTTGGTGCAAAAAATTCACTCCAACCAAGGCACCAAAAGTACACATTAAAATGGTGCAATGAACAGTAACACACCAAATTTGGTGTGTTACTATTCATTATACCAAAATTACAAAAAGACAATTTTATCTATTTACTTTTTTAACATTTTCCTTTTATGTTCTTTTCACAAATTGATTTATTTACATAATTTATTAAGTAATTAAATTTAACATATTTATTACTTTACATAAAATATATCATTACAAAGATCTCATTGAGACATTTAAAACGAGAATAATATTGAATATAATATTAAATTTATTTTTAATATTTATTTATAATTCTTATTTATAAGTGTTATAAATTCATTAA
>JAOSBK010000009.1:21915353-21926561 GCA_027568895.1 Erythroxylum shatona | reverse complement strand
AATCGAGATGTCATATACTCCTAACAGATATGTGACAATGTACTCTCGTCGTATGCTGGTCACACTAGTTATTGAACGAGTATTAGTACTTCAGAGTTTTGTTTTAAACCCATCATGTGTGAGTGAGAGATGATGACATTTGACACCCATGATGGGTCAAATGGTCATCTGGCATGAATAACTACTATTGGTAGTTATTCACAGATGATATATAAGGCAACGTTTTGAACAAATGAGGGGCTCCTGATTTTTTTTTTGTTTTGGGAGAGACATTGGTTCTTAACATACATGAGATCTCTGCGTTCTTTAACCGGTGGAATATAACGAATCATCAAGTATGTATGTTTTGTTTTTCCACGCATATACAATCGATCCTGCATGCATAATCTTTGTGGTTAGGGTTTGTGATCTATTAATTTGATTCTAACACATATTATAAAATCTAGGGAAGAACTATCCCATTTCTAGTTATAACTTCTTTCACTTACCCTGAACAACTTTTGTAGTTTGTTCTTCAACACAGCACCCTCATGGTTCACTTGTTGCAGGCATAACATACACCTGCACCAACATTTTTGCGTCACTCATTTCCAACACACTAATAAGTACATTTGTGGCAAAGAACAATTTATACTGTTCATACCAAGTATACCCATATGACCATCTCTCTGCATTACAAGGGGAGCATACAATTGATTAGATGTACATAAAAGAAAGGAATTGATTCCTATGCCTTATTGTTTTTATGCCATCACCTATGGGAGAAATTAAGCAGATGGAAAAGAGTGACAAAAATCACACACTACGTCCCATGAATACCCATAAACTAAATCTTCACCAGCACAATATCCAAATATTGGAAAGTTTACTTTATCTGAGCCTACCAACAGTAATAGTTCAAAGGAGCAGCAGAAGGTTATTTGTGGTGATACAACAAGAATTATTACTGAAAAGTTTAAAGATAAACGGGTAGCTATTATTTTTTAATTAATAGAGGAAGAGTTGCGTTTCATCACAAAAGCATACTGCTGAAAATGATCAAGCAAGTCGCCTTGTTCTTTATTATGTGTTTCTTGCGCAAAGTCCGCTCGCCCATTATAAAAAATGGTTTCTTATCATGTCGGGATCGTTTTAGTTTTTATTGCACGAGTGAAAAAGACAAGGCATGATTATAGTATAAAAGAGAATTACCAAGTAATAAAAAACATACACGTAATGAACATTCATTCTCCTTCCATTAGCGCTATGTCCAACATTAATCTTTTGTTGGTAGGTATCGGAAGATTGTTGCATCGAGCATGGAAGGTACAAATTAAGCATATATATAGAGAAAGGAACTAGTGTATCGATAAATTAATTATCCTAGCCCCTTTAGCAGGACAGGGACTGCATATTCTTCAGAGCCTTCAATGATTATCAAGGATGTATTACACCAAGACATGAATGGAGCTCTTTATCGTAAAACCCTGCGTTAGTAGGGTAATCTGGTTCAAGTGTTAGTTTCTTTTTGGTTTTATTTCCTTGTAAAATTAAAAAAAACATACATGTAATTAGTTAATGGCTAAAACTATAAACTGTTGTTTTTCATATTCTAGCAAATATAAAAACTCATAGTTTTAAATTTGAGTAAGTTTTTTATGGTTAATGAAAACTTGTCTAATCATTGGAATATTTATGTTAATAAATAATAATAGTTTTATTATTATTATATTAAATTATATCTTATAATCTGTTCTAAATTTTTTAAACTACAAATTATCAAATTATAATTTAAGGTATTAAAATTAATTACACGTAAAAAGGTGATGATAGGGTAGGATTTATTTTATGAGTTTTTATATTATATTTTTTCTTTTTATTATATTGTTAAATAATTTCTCATAATAATTGAATTTGTGTCGTGTATAAAATAATTAGTTCAATATTAGTCGACTTCTTAAATTTTATTTTTTAACATGAAAACTAAAATATCAGTTTAAGTTTTCCTGAAAATAGCTCACTTTAAATTCATTAAACTGAATTAAGATTTAGGTATAGTAGAAGATGCGATAAAAAGAAACAATAAGAACCAATTTTAATAATTTGAAGACTATGTTACTAATTTATAAATGTAATAAAAATAAAATTAATTACTAATAAAAATTCAAACTTTTGCCAATTTTTTAATTATAGCCCAAACTTTAAAACATAGCAATAAAATGCTCAAACTTTCAATTTTTTTAATTCTAGCTCGACATTAGTATTTTTGTTAAGTTTGTTGACGTGACTTACCACGTATTTCAGAAGCCTTAACTATTAATACACTTTAATCAAAATTAACAAAACAAATGAAGATTAATGAAACAGTATTATTTAATCACATGATTAAAATAACGTCATTATTTAAAAATGATATGAATCAGATTATGTAGCCATGACGACCTTATACTTTGATTTCAATTTTTTCTTCATTTTTAGTTTGTTCTCTCGACGCCCTCACTCTCCGATTTTTAGATTACACAGTTCCAACGCCTTCACACTAAGGACATCAGGAGAACGAACTAAAAATAAAAAACTTACTGGTGTAGTATGTTGTAATGCGCGAGTAGTGCGAATCGTCAGAAGAACAAATAAAAAACAAAAGACTAAGGGTATTGAAAGAATAATAGATAACTTTAGGCTAGAATTAAAAAAAATTGAAAATTTGAGCATTTTATTGTCACTTTTTAAAGTTTTGGCTAGATTGTTGGTATTTTATTAGTACTTTTTAAAGTTCGGACTATAATTAAAAATTTAATAAAAGTTTGAACTTTTTTTGGTAATTAATCCTTAAAATATACAGTAAAAGAATATTATTAATATACTTTTGTTAAAAATATCTATTAAATTATTTAATTAAAAATAATAAATGTTATGAAAGAAAATTTGAAAATTACTTAAATTAATTTGGTCAAAAATGTCAATTAAATCTATTATTGTTGTGCGGAATTCATTTGGGAGTTGACGATGATGAATTAAATTCATCGTTGATAATAAAAATATAGCAAAAGCAGAGATATTTTGCATAATCTTTACCATTCCTTTTCTTTTCAAGTATTTTTTTAATCCTTTTCTATCTTCTTCTTGTTAGATATGGGTCCCTCTTACATGGAGGGACACCATATTTGAATGAATATGGTAGGCATGGTAGCCGCCGAAAAACCTACCAAAATTGAAAGAAGTAAAAGGATAGCTGGATTTAGCCAACTATCCCACGTCTCCTATCTATAAATAGGCAGGAGATGAAGAACAAAAACACAACAAAACAGACAGAGAATAGAGAGAAAACCAGAGTATTGTTCTTGCTCTGAAGTTAGAAAATATATTCCTAAAGGGTTGGTGAGTGACAAAATAGTGAGATTAGTATTTTTAGGTTGGAAAATACCTTGTGAGCTACTATTTTGGTTTTATCTCTGTATACCTACTATTTGTAATAGTGGAAGTTTTATTCTGAGTTTTGTCTGTGGACGTAGCTCAAAGTTAAGGGTGAACTACGTTAAAAATCTTGTGTTCATTTTGCTCATTTTAATTTTCATTTTCACAAAATACACCCGCTGCGCTCAGCAAATAGTTGGAAGGTGAACGTTTCTTCTCCATTTATATAAAGCCTTGTCACTTTTTGTTCTTAATCTCCTCCCTCTCCCTCTCCCGTTTCTTGTAAAGCTTCTCAAGAACCCGCTTGGCTTCACATTGAGGGAAGTTCGTTAAGTCATAGTATTGTGGTGCAACGACCACCAACCTGTGCACAATAGACTTTTGGTAAGCATCAATAGACCATGCAATCAAAAACCCAGTAAATGCGAAAATAAGGAAATCACAACTGTTTAAATTCAAGCTAAATATTAGCCATGGACACAAGGGCATAATATATAGCTTAGAATGAATGAGAAGAATATTGACCATTCACCACAAATATTTGTCACCATACGAATGAAATTTCGGCTGGTTAGCACGTATTCATTGTAAATGACCCACTCTGGCTTGTGATCAAGACAATTGGAAGGATGCAAATGTACCACCTGTCAAGGGCAATATATATATATATAAGAAAAACATAAAACTGAGGCCCTATTACCTGTAATTGAACTTATAATATGCATAGTGATGGAAGAAACATCATCCTCCTCCCACTAGGAAAGACCCTTGTGACATGGATCATGAAATACAAAGATAGCTATTAAGTTTCCAGCGTACCTGATTGTCCTTCACTGTCAAGTAGTGTCCAGTCCGCTCCAGGTGAGCAACCTGCATAAAATATCCTGCTAGCATGGCCTTTCTAATGTTGGCATAGTAATCACGGCTGGAGAAGTCTGTGCTGCATAACTTGAGGTCGAACCTAGCCATGAAGCGCACAAGCTGTTGTCTGACATTATCAGCCGCTTTAAGTGCCCTATGATTGATGAAATTTTCATAGCACCAAGATGGATCCTCATCTGCAGCCCATCAACAAATAGCAGACAATCATAACCATTAGATTTATGTTGGAAGGAAAACAGTTCATAAAAGGAAGCATCAAGAAAAGTAGATACTCACTGTTCTGCTTGTATGCATGATACACATTCAACAACGTCAAATGGTCTCCATCAATGTGCCCAAACCTTGCTTTCGCTTCATCAGCAGCTTTTTGAGCCTCCCTAGGGCGGACAAAGCAATTGGGTACTAAAGAAAGAATTGGGTTACCACAGAAGAGGCCCATGGTAGGTTAGCAGATGCATACAGGAGAGACGACACCATTTGCTTGATGAGATAATACTGAGAAACTGCAACTATCTGCATCAGCACTTACTTAGAATCTTATGGTGCATGCCAACCCGGGGCATGGAACCCATACACGAAAGTTGCTGATGACAACCTAATTTGACACAAATTATTTGTTAAGATAAAATGCCCTTGGATCGGATACCGGTTGAATTTAATAGCCCGAAGCAGTAGTAACGAAAATAAAGGTAGTCAAAATAAATGAGACAGAACACAAAGATTTACGTGGTTCAGTCAATGTGACTTACGTCCACGGTCGGAGGGTGAGCAATTTTTATTAATATGTGGAGAATGTGTACAAGTACAAAGGCTGGAACAAAAGGCTCAGAAGTATACAGAGAGGATAGAGGATTTCAGGAAATAATGAATGTATATTGTGCTTGTGTTGAAGCCTCTATTTATAGTAATATTGGAGAGCATCCGTCCAAGCCAACTCTCTCAAATTGTCAAACCACCGCGATCTTCGCATAGACAAAATCCCTCCAAAGCATGCTTGAAGATTTTAGCCATGTTAGGTGCATCTTTATTTGACATATAACAAGCAGCCACCTTTGAATGCATGAAGACCCCAATCCATATGTGAAACCATGCAGCCAATCGCAGCCACCCAATCTAGACATTTGGGTGTGGGACCAAGGCATGCATGCTACACATAGAATACGATTTTCTGCTCACCATTTTTACCACAAAAGTCCAATCAAGTGGAACATTTCACATGTGGGACGATAAAATGGTGTAAATAATAAATGCTTTATAAGCCATATGCTTCCAATTGGACCACTTTCAAGTTTCAAACCAACGAGACTTGACACCTCGTGGGGCAACTACGTTGATTAGAGAGCATCACCAAGCAAGTTATTTACAGAAATCATCTGCAATATACAGATGTATAATCATCTGTATAATCCAAAGGAATAACAAATAAATCCAAGAAAAAATCAACAAGCATATGAATATTCAGTCATGGATTCTAGCAAAATGCAATATTAAAGCATCATCAAAAATATCAAATCCCTAAGAGAAATCAAAGTTCTAGCCACAAATCATCATGCCAAACAATCCACAAGCATACACGTTAGGCAAACTCATGAAGGAATCAAAAATAAATGAATAACAAAGCTCCTAATATGCAGCAAAATAAAAATGCTTTCCCAATTCCTTGCGTGGCTGCCTAGTTATCCACCGGAAATTTCAAGTAGATGGCTGTCTGTGAGTGGCCTGGTGTGAGTGAAGAGTTACTGCCGTGTGTCGTGAATTCCGTGAGTGAAATGTTGTGTTGGTGGAAGGTTGTGTTGAGGCTTCTTGGTGGAATGGTGAGTGGAGGTGTTGGTTTCAAGGCTTGGGTGTAGCCTTGAGTTTTGAGGTGTTGAGTTTATAGAGAGTTGGTGATAAAGGCTTTCGTAAGTGAGAGGATGGAGGGCTGCATATGTTACTTGGATGTGTGTTGCTTTGGTCAATGAAATGGAAATCTTGGCTGGAGCTTTTGTTAAGTGCGTGAAGTGTGTATGATGAGAGAGCTGGTGGGAGAGATTCAGTGAAGGATTTGGCTTTTGCATGTGCTGTTTTGTTGGTTTGTTGGATGGAAGGTTGCGTGCATGAGTTGGAGTTGAAAAATCAAGGCTTACCTTGATGGACGACTGTCTAGGTGGAGATATCGTGAGTGCTGGCTAGAAGAGTGGGTGGGGCTCCTCTTTTGGTGGCTAGTGCATGCTTATTTAGAAAATGGAGGCTGTAAGCGTGAATAAAGGGGTATGCCTGGCTGTCAATGGAGGCTAAAGTGAGGCTGCACCTTGTTTTCTTGTGTGAGTGAAGGGAGCTGGTCAATAAAGGCTGCCTTGTCTTCTTTTCTTCACAACAACTCCTATTAACATCTCTATCACTTGGCTGGTTGGAATGGATCTTTCAAGGTCAAATTCGACAGTACCTAAAAAATAAATGGAAATGATTTAGGAGCTCAAAATTTATCAATATCTTTGTCTTTGAGTTAACTTCAATATGAGACTTGAATCACTGGATTTTGCCATCTGAGTCAAAAGTTATGGCCGAAACATCGTCGATAGGTCATTCTGGCTCTCCAAAATATGATGTGAATTTCGTTAATTTATTTCTCCTAAATTTCAGATCTGAAAAATCTGCAATTGGTCCCAAAAAACTGTTAACGAGTCAAGAATTTAATTTTGAAATTTCAAAATTTTTGCCTAAACCAATCTTGAGATAAAAATCCCATAATGACTAAAGGTCAAGTCTGCCAGAAACTTAAAAACAGTGCAATTCAAGTCTACTTGTTTCATTTATGTATTTTACTTCAACGAACCTCAACTAATGCTAAAACATGATAAACCAACTATAGATGAACATAAAATGAATGTAAATGACTATGAATTATGTCCTAAACATACGTGAAAATATGAGTGTATCAAAAATATAACCAAAGCTTCATTTCTACCATGGCTTCCTTCAACACATCATCTCTTTCAACCATAGTTTTCAACGATGAAAATTATCAAATATGGATTATCAAAATAAAAGCTCACTTGAGAGGTCTTAGTTTGTGGTAGTGTTGAAGGTAAAAGACGTATACCTTCTTTAGGAAATAATCCTACACTTAATCAAGTTTGAGTTCATGAAGATGAAAAAGCTAAAGCCCCAAGATCAGCTTTATCTCAAACACATGCTGTTGTATCTGAGTCGACTTCCATAAGAATTATAGATTGTGGAACAACTAAGGAAGTATGAGGCGTATTGAAGGAGCTATATCAAGGAAATGCTGTGACAAGGTGAATACAAGTCTTAAATATCAAAAGAGATTTTGAAATTTTTTGAATGAATGAAAAGGAGACAATTCAAGAGTTCTCAGATAAGCTTATGGTGATGGTAAATAAAATTAGACTTATCGGAGAAGAGCTACCCGATAGTAGGATTGTAAGAAAGTCTTAAGTTTAGTTGAAAGGTTTGAGGTGAACATTTTATCTCTTGAAGACTTAAGGGACATTAGCCAAATGACTTTTTAAGAATTAATGCTTTACAAGCTCAAGAGCAAAGAAAGGCAATGAGAAAATAAGAAAGTAAAAAAATGGTGGAAGGAGCCAATTTAGCAAAGGTTTTGTCATCAAAGAAGAAATGAAACATTCTTCAATGTGGCTATTGTGAGAAGTTTGGTCATGAAGAGAAGCTCGCATAAAGGGAAGTCTTGATGTTTTAGGTGTAAACAATTTGGATATTTGAACAAGGATTGCAAGTTTGACAATGAAAACAAGTAAATATAGTGCAAGTGATTGAAGAAGAAATCCTCTTCTAATTGGTAAGAAATGCGCCAAGACATATTATAGAAAGAATTGCTCTATGGAGATAAGTGATAACAGAAGAGCTAACGTTGAAGAAAAAAGAGAAATGTTTATTGAGAAGATTGGAGAGAAGTGCTCCAAAGAAAAGAATTGTGAAGAGATGTGCTCCATGGCTTTAAATTTTTATTTTTACAATTTTGAATTAAGGTGGAATGTTGATAATTAATTTAAAATTATAAACCTATCAAAATTTCTTTTAAATAGATCTTTAGTTTGTTTTAAAATTATTAGCTGAAATCTCTATTTAAGTTTTTTTTTGTATTTTACTAGTATAAAACAACCAAGTTCATTATTATGATAATATAATAAAACAACTACACATGTTCTTCTATTTTTAAATATAAAAACTTTTACAAATTATGCTATTTATATTGAAGTAGGTTTTGACAAAATTGGAAGTTTTAATTGGTTATATCCTGTTCAGGTTGATTCCTATACAAAAAGGATTGACAAGTTGGAGGAGGATGTAAGGTCCATGCTTGGGAATGAAGCGATGAATCGTTTAGATCAAGTGGAACTCATGGACACCCTTCAAAGACTTGGGGTAGAATATTGTTTCCAAGGTGAGATAAAAAGGATTTTGACTAGAATTTACAATGATAGGCAGAATAACGATGGCTTGTCAAACGGTGATTTACACATCGAAACTCTTGAATTTAGACTCTTAAGATAACATAGTTTTAAGGTTTCTCAATGTACATATATATCTCATAAGAAAATTGCTTTGAATAAACTCTACCCTTGTGAACATATTTGCAGTTGATCTCTTCATTACCCATCTAATGCAAATTGCTGAGATTTTCAATAGTTTCAAGGACAATTTACACAAATTCAAAGCATGCTTGTGTGAGGACATTCCAGGGTCGCTTTCTCTCTATGAAGCATCATTCCTCGGGGAAGACGGTGAGAGCATCTTAGAGGAGGCAGGAGATTTTGTTGTGCATCATCTTAAAGAGTATGAGAGCTACAACAAAGGTGATTACATATTGACAAGAAATTCTCCTCATTTTTTGTGTCTTTCTCATTCCCCATAACAATCTATATATATAAGTACATAATCAGAGAAAAGAAGGAAAGCGTGTCCTTGTGTTCCAGGCCAAGAATCACGTCCACAATATTCTCCTAATTTGTCTCTTATAATAATATACATAATATATCATGACATCTCCTAATTATGGTAAAATATATATATCTCATAACACCTCCCCTCAAGTTGGAGCGTGTAAATCCCGAACGCCCAACTTGTCCATTAAAAATGCGAATTGCGACTTTCCCAATGCCTTTGTAAATATGTCTGCCAACTGAACTTTCGTAGACACATACGATGGGTCAATCAAACCCTCTATGAGTGCATCTCTAACAAAGTGACAACTGGCTTCTATATGTTTAGTTCGCTCATGAAAAATAGGATTTTGTGCAATATACAAAGCTGACTGACTGTCACAATAGAGTCTCATTCCCTTCTTGTGTTGAACTCCCAAATCCCCGAGCAACTGCTTTAGCCACTTCAACTCACAAGTAAGAGACGCCATTGATCGATATTCTGCTTCCGCCGATGAACGTGACACTGTTTGTTGTTTCTTGGTTTTCCAGGAGACAGGGGAATAACCAAGGACTACAAACCATCCACTCAGTGATCTTTGTGTCAACGGGCAACTAGCCCAATCCGAGTCACACCATCCTTCCAAACTCAACTCACTATCTGCTCTCAACCATATACCTTGTCCCGGGTTCTTCTTCAAATAACGAACAACTCGTAAGGCAGCTTCCCAATGTTCTTCCCGAGGATTTTGCATAAACTGAGACAGAATGTGAACTGAATATGCCAAATCTGACCTAGTCACACCAAGATAGATAAGACGACCCACTAACCGCCGGTAACGCTCTGCATTTGCGAGCAATTTTCCACTAGCTAATGCCAATTTGTGATTTTGCTCTATGGGAAATTCCGCTGGCTTCGACCCCAACAATCATGTCTCAGATATTATATCCAATGCATACTTTCGTTGACACACAAAAATTCCCTCTTTACTCCGCGCCACCTCCAGCCCAAGAAAATACCTTAACACTCCTAGGTCCTTCATCTTAAAGCATTTTCCAAGATAATCCTTGAATATCGCCAATGACACTTTATCATTTCCAGCAATAATCATATCATCCACATAAACAAGAACATTAATCTGGATTTTTCCCTTAAACAATGTAAACAAAGAATAGTCTGAATATGACTGTTTGAAGCCATAACTCTTTAATGCCATCGTGAGTTTAGCGAACCAACACCTAGGAGCCTGTTTCAAGCCGTACAACGACTTTTTCATTCTGCACACCATATTTTTGTTGTTACTTTTCTCAAACCTCAGAGGTATCCTCATGTAAACTTCCTCTTCTAGATCACCGTGCAAAAATGCATTGTGAACATCCATCTGATAGACTTCCCAATTCTTGATTGCTGCAACTGCTAGGAATGTTCGAACGGTCACCATCTTAGCCACGGGAGCAAACGTCTCATTATAGTCAATGCCCTCTATTTGATGATTTCCAAATATCACAAGTCTCGCCTTTAGTCTCTTTAAATTCCCCTTCTCATCCCGTTTCTCTGTATATAGCCACTGGCTACCTAGAGCTTTCTTCGTAGGAGGCAACTCTTGCAATACCCATATTCCTTGATCTTCTAATGCTCGAATTTCCTCTGCCATGGCTTCTCTCCAGCCTTCATGTTTCACTGCTTCTCTAAAAGTTTTAGGTGGATTTCCTGTACTGACAACTGCTACATATTTTTTTGTAATCATCTGAAAACCGTTCACAAGAAACAAAGTGCGAAATAGGATAAGGAGTACCTGAGGTAGTCGATGAAGAGGGCAAATTTTTAGATGAACTTTTCTTTTTCACAACTGTATGCGTGATAAGATAGCGGGAGTTTGGGAATTTAGCTCTTTTCCCTTTTCCCATTTCTGCCTCCTCAATACTTGTATCCGCCTGCACAACCGCCTCCTCTACAGCCTATTCATTATCCAATACCGCCCCCTCAGGATGCTGCCAGAACCAATCAATGCACCAGCTTCCCCTTCGTCTCCTTGTTGCACTCCCA
>JAOSBK010000009.1:21801503-21815345 GCA_027568895.1 Erythroxylum shatona | reverse complement strand
GATAATTATAAAAATCTGTTCTAAAATGCATTATGTCTGATTTAATGTTAGGCAATCTTTTAATGCATGCTTATGTTATTATGTGATTATGTATGATGAGTTGTCACTTTTGTATAGATTAGTTATTACTCACTAAACTATATGCTTAGCACGGTGGATTTGCCCCGTGTAGGTTCAGAGAGAGGATTATTAAAGACTGAGATAAGTCAACTGCAATGGCCAATGGAGTCTAAGTCTTGTTTTGGGAAAAATGTATTCTGAATCTTTTTTGGGCTTGTACCTGATGTATATGACTTTTGAATTAGTTTGAAGGTTTGTAATAACCTTAATACATGTTGGCCTTCGAATTTATGGTATGTAATATGATAGACACAATATGAATGATATGTTATGTACTGTAAGTTTGCTTGAGATTTTAGGAATGCACGTATGTTATGTTTTGTGTGTTTTGGATTTGGTTTTGGTTCGATATTATCTTTTTGTACTATTTTGTGTGGCATTCATATATCATTCTAGGGGGTATGTGGGTGTTACACTATGAGTTTGAAATCCTTAAATGTAGGAGAAGCCTTTTCGACTCCTTAGTTTAAAAGGAAAAACCTGCAAGTTTGAAAGCCTTATGTCAATGAGAAATATTTTTAGCTCTTGACATAATATAAGAAAACTTATAGATATGAAAGCCTCAAGTCTAGGAAAAGTCTTTTGCCTCCCAAGTTGAAAAAAAAATGTAGGTTTGAAGGTCTCAAATCTAAGAGAAGTACTTTAAGGTCCTTCGCCAAAGAAATAGTCAACAAATTAAGAGATTTTAGGTTATAAACTATAAACAAACATTAGGTTATATTTTTTAAAATTTTACCAAGGTAAGTAATCAATAATCATAAGGCATATCATCTTTAGACTCAAATTTTTAAAAATTTTAAAATGGCATTGGAACTAGACACTACATATTTATGATTGTTAAATTCAAAATTTTAAAACTTTTTTAAAGTCATTTTGAGTTAGACTCTGCTTCCCTACATTACTCAGGTTCCAAAATTCTAAAAAAATTATTAAGGAATTTAAGGTTAGACTTTACATTAATGTGATTGTCAAGTTCAAAATATTAAAATTTTTATCAAGGCATTTGGAGTTAGATTCCATATGCTTGTCATATTCATTTCATCCAAAATTGTTAACTCATCATATCCATTTTGTTCAAAAGTTGATTAAAGAACTGAAGGTAAACTACGCATGCCTTTCATATTTATTTTACTTAAAATTGATTAAGGTATTGGAGCTAGACTTTATAGGCCTCATAAAGAACTTGAATATACTTATAAGAGTTATTCATAAAGTCAGGCTCGTGAGATATATACCAAAGCTAAATTTAATACAATGAAATTTAAATGAGTTAAATGCACCCAGACATTTCAACATTTACATGTCTGTATATAGAAGGAGAATCAAAAACAAAAAGGAAAAGAAAACAAATGCCTAGACAGAGACAGGTGCTCCATTAAACAAAGTAGGGTTTACATCACCAAGGTTGAGAGACCTTAGCTTCCCCATTAACACTACAAAACTTATTTGGTTCCTCATTTTGAGTGAGCTAAGGTTCCCTGGATATATAAGCAATATTCAAGCCTATAAAAGAAAGGTTTAGAAATTCTTTTGTATGATCTTCTATAAACCTTTAAATCTATCATTATTACATTAATGAGAATATTATAGTTTTAATTTTTGAAAGACTTATAATTGTAATAACTAAAGATCATATCAAAATTGAAATTATCTCCTTATAGGTTATTCACTTATACTTGAAGTTTAACTCTCTCACCTGTTAGGCCCATATCCTCACCCTTCAGTATTGGCACCTCCTTTTTAAGGCAGTGAGACACCTGAACAATTATTCTTGGACAACCCCTTGTCCTCCTTGAACATCTCAAGGTCTTTATAAGCCTTTATAGCTGTGTTTAAGCCTCTTCCTTCTCCTCCACAACCTTGTTAAATTCTTTAGCATATTTTTCATAGGCCATGGCTACCACTACAAGAAAAGTAGTAATTAGCAACAAAAAATTATCGATAGAACATAAAGCATAGCAAATTAGCAACGGAAATCTATTTCTGTCGCTAAAAGTGGAAGGAAAAAAAATTCGTTTAGTGACGGTTCTAATTTCCGTCGCTAAAAATGGAGGGAAACTATCCCGACAAAATTACGACGAACTTTAGGGACGGTAAAAGGGTCCGTAGGTAATTACACTGAAATTAGCGACGGAAAATTAAAATCTATCACTAAATATGGAAGAAGTATAGTGTTAGTTCTAATTTTCGTCGCTAAAAATGGAGGGAAACCGTCCCGGCAAATTAGTGATGGAAAATTAAAATCGGTCACTAAATATGAAGGAGTTATACCGATGGAATCATTACCATCGGTAAATAAAACTAGAATTCAAGGTGGTATAATAAATTTTAAAATTAGCGACGATAATTAGCAACGGAAAAATCTGTCGGTAAATCACGTTTAAAATACCCGAATGCAGACCCGTGTGTTCTTCTTCCTGCTGTTTAAAACATCCGAATACCCTCACTTGTGTCTTCTCTCCCCCACCACCTGTGTGTTCTTCTTCCTGCTGCGTCCCTCTCGTGCGATTTCTTCTCTCCGACGTTGTCTCCTCTTCTCCTCTTCCAAAGACAGTCCAAGGTAAGTAGTAACCATCCTCCTACCATGTCTTTCTCTCTCTAGAACATTTCTTCTCTTCACCTTGTTTACATTTCTGTTCAAATTTTTCCTTTTCTCTACAGGCCTTTATACTTTGAAACCTTTGTTTGAAATCTTTTTGTTGCTGTCTTCCTTTTGGTTGAACAAAAAATCGGCCTGGTAATCTCTATGTGTTTTTGATACGAAATCAAAATGGGCCCTTTATACCAGCCGTCTTCCTCAACCTGGTGATATTCATAGCACGGTAAAATCTTTCCTTCTTCCATTGTATTTCTCACTCTTGTTTACATTTCGGTGATGCGTTTCAGGGGAATCAGAGCTATAGAAGCGTTAAGCAAACAGTGAATAGACTAGAGGAGGCTACAGTCTCTTGTAGAGGCTCCGAGATGTTGAAAAGATGGTTGGTTGTGTTTAAAGAGGTTGAGCAATTTGTGGCTAGTTCTGCTGAAGATAAAAGAAATAGTGTTTTAAAAAAATTTAATTTTATTTACAGACAGAATTTTACTTTATGTCGGTAAAATGCTCAATATTTACCGATGGAACCTTTAGATCCGTAGGTAAATTTACCTATGAAATGTTACCAACAGAATTTACCGATGGTAAATGTTGTCAACGTTAGTAAATTTACCTAGACAACATTTACCATCGGTAAATTTACCGACGGACAAATTATTCCATCGGTACATTTACCTACGGCCGTTTTAACGGCGTCGTTGTCCGTTGGTAATTTCCGTTACTATTTTATATTACTGACGAAATATAAACATTTTTCGTCAATAATTTTCGTCACTAAACGACCTTTTTCTTGTAGTGTACAAAGGTGACAACCTAAAAAATAAAATACAAAGTTAAGTCTAAAAAAAGGAGACAAATAAAAATGAGAAGTAAAATAAGTAAGTTGTCATTTACCAAATATGCAAACGTGGTCAACTTGGATCTCTTTTATATTGTTTATATACTTAGGGAGGATCATCTCACAGTTAAACTCAAACCCACTTTTAACCTAGCCAAAGATTGTAATAGTATTCTTCAAGTTAAGGTTGGGGGAAAAATACTCTTCTTTCCCTACATGTTTACTTTAAATAAGAAGGATAACCACATTATCCATCTTTTGAGAAGAGCATGAATTCAAAGGTTAAGAAGGCATGGAGACAAGGCTGGGTATAGTGGGGATGGTTGGCTTGATGACAATGACCTCATTGTTATTGATTACACTTTAATTCTTCCTCTCACTGGAAGATGATGTTGGTAAGCTATTCTCCTTTGCTACCTTAACCCAAGCTAAAATCTTCACAACGCTCATGGCTAACTATAACATAATATGGATATCGGTAAGATATATGTAAGCATTAAAGGGAAGGAATAAAGAAGAGATAATGAAATAAAAATTCTAAACCTTTTTGGATTTTTCACTTCATTGTCCAACCTTTTAAAGTTTTTTATTAAGTGTCTAAATGTTTAAAAAGAAAAAAATTGCTTAGTTCAAAATATTATCTTTATTAATATTTTATGAATATGACTGACGCAACATATGAAGATTGAAATTTAGAGTGATTATGTGACTCTTTTTCTTCGTCAACATAGTTTTTAAGTCCCTTATAATAAACACAATAGTGATTGTATATTTGAAATATAGTCACTTCACTGGTTCTAAAAATCATACAAGGAAGAAATTATCATATAACTCCTCGAAATGTCAATTTTCACATGCTTTACTAACCACATTAGTGAAATATTAATAGAGATAAGTTTTAAAAATAAATTACCAACTTTTAAAAGTTTAGACAATTAAAAACTTTAAAATGTTTAACACTAAAGAAAAAATATTTAGAAAGGTTTGACACTTTGTAATTTATTATCCCAATAAAAGAAAGAAACCTACACGAATGCCCCTTTGAAATATTTGATACCATGCCTTGTGCTCAAGTTGTACCACTCATTATATGTCCCCGTAGACTTATAAAATGCATGTACTTGAATAATTCAAGGTTAAGGACACCTCTTTGATGTGATAGGCAACGATGAACTCAACTAACGAAATTTAGGTGTGCGAATATAATTGATTGAGACTTAAGCCTACCGTGTTAACATCTTCTTAATAGTAGGATGGAGAGAAAATCGAAGACCACACTTGAAGGGGTCATAATAAAACTTTAACTTTTTAAGATTGAAGTAACACACTCTTTCATCATCATTAGGAAACATGATTAAGATCACCTTAGAGATATGGAACTATTTGCTCATATTCTTGAATTCAATACTATACAACTTATTAAGGTGTAGCATACTTTAAAATTCTTATTGAAGTCTCCAAGCATGAAATCTAATTGTGAGTTTCAGATGTAGAACCTATTACCAAACCTGATTGAGCCAAGCTGATCATACAATACTTAGAAAGGGGGGATAACTATAAGTGATTGGGATAATTACTATGAGTGATGTAGAAAGGATTTCTATAAACCAAAGGGAATCACAGCTATGCTTCCTACAATTAGAGGCTACGGATCCTACATCATTCAGGTTTATGGTTCCTATGGTTGAAGATTACTAATCCTACATTGCTATAGTTGCTTAAGCTAAAACTATTGAAACTATGTGTTTTACTCCCTAAATTTCCATCATGTATGCTACTTTCTTTGACTTATCAAGATATATGTGAATCTACCTATGGGTGAAAATGTCTATTGATCACCTTACTATAGACTTCATCTTAAGAAGAGCCAAGGGTGTTTTTTTCACTCTAATAACTCTCTAAAGATGACAAGAGTGAGTTATCTCACACATTAGTCCTTATATAGATGGATGAATGCTTGAAATAAATTTGGGTGAATAACTAAGATTGAACAATAATGTACCATTTATGGGTAATAAAAATGTCAATGTGAAAACTATATTCACATGGAATATTCGCCAAAACTATTCCTATTAAAACTTTCAAGGGACAATTCTTACTAAAATTTTAGTTTGTCTCGATTAAGCCTGTCAAAGGAAACTCAAAGATACGTGAGGCTACAGATGGATGATTTTAGGAAAATTATCAACCTATCTCTTGTATACCTGTCTATTAAAAAATTAGAGATACGCTATTGAAGTGAGCTTCCACTCTATTGTAAGCATGCCTATTAAAGAAAAGCCTGAAATGGGTTGTTGAAGATAGTTATCAATATGGAAAAAGCATAATGTTTTGGGTGAATTATCATTAAGGTTTGTGTTATCTCACTTATATTTTTGTCTCCAATAAGGTTATAGATTTATTGTTGGCATTTTAAAAGCATTCTTGGATTACAATTTACCTACTCTTTGCATACCTATAGTCCTAATTGTTGACTGATTTATGAATGATTTTATGATGGTCTGAAGGGTACTTCAATTAAACTACCATCCTTATGGACTTAAGTATTGGAAATCTTATTATCGAGAACTAATGTTTTGATAAGAAATTAGAGAAAATAATGCACACTTGATGAGTATACAGATAGAGTTTGAGTTGAACTATAAGGCCTATATATTAATCTCTTACAGGTTTGCATACTCCAAACTCATGTAAGAGATCTAATTAATTAAGAAAGGTAGGTCCGATTAATGTAGGATTTAACAATCATCTTTCAACTTTATTAGCTTGAGAATCAAAATATCTCTACCGAAAATACCTCTAAGCTATTAATAATTATTTTTACAAGTCTATCAAATTGACATCCGTCCACCAACAAGAATTCAATTTACAACAGGATCTATCTTTTTTATATTCACTTTTACTCACTTTTAAATAAAATTTATAGGGGAATAAATCAATAAACATGTTCTTTCTTAGAATTAAAATTAAAAACTGAGCTTAAACTGACACATGTCTTAATAAAAGTATAACAACATACTGTGGAGTATGATTTATACGATATCAATGAACATATTTAACCTACTATAGATCTTTTAGAAGCATTATGATAAGTATTTCAAGAGTTATAAATGATTAATCATTGCTTTTCTGGAAGTAGATCTCCTCTAAAAAATAACTTAAGAATTTATACTAAAATCACCTTTGTAATTTTTTTTAACCTGTTCGACTAGATATTATAAGTACATATTAGAGACTAGAAACTTGTCCAACATGAATATCTCCTAATGTTCTTCAAACGTCAACATTACTTTTGCAATATTGTAGTGATGAAGATTTACATATCTTTAAGCTTCTAGGGTCTTTTAGTAACAATATGGGTACTTTTTTCCTTTTCCTTTTTTGACAAAAACGTGATAGTTTGATTATGTTAAGTTATTGCTGGTTGTAACAAAGTTCTTATTCACCCATTTCTTGGCTGACAGCAAGAGAGTAGGGTTGTGTTGGACTGCCTTCAAAAATAATTGAAAGACAGATGGAGATTGACATGTCTATTTTTTCCATGCTTTAAACGGGTCTAAAGGGATAAATTAATTAAGATATTCAGAAACCAATTTAAGTAAAGACAAAATTATATATATTCAATCGATAAATAACCCACATCTTACGTACAATAATCTATAAATGTGAAGAAGAGTAAACATAAGTTTTCATGCGTAGTTCATGTGGCTAAAGAATATTGGGCCCACGGCATTTTCAGACAAAATATACTTTGAACAACGATCTAGCCCAACTGCTTGTTGTTCTTTTCTAAAGCCGACTTTGAACACAAGAGCTGAACGTGTACAATAAGAATAGTCAAAGTTCAAGTCCAAGTCCAAGTCTTTATTTTGAAG
This sequence comes from Erythroxylum shatona, assembly GCA_027568895.1. NCBI lineage: Eukaryota > Viridiplantae > Streptophyta > Magnoliopsida > Malpighiales > Erythroxylaceae > Erythroxylum > Erythroxylum shatona. The sequence continues at coordinate 21,807,919 of JAOSBK010000009.1, read as the reverse complement.
TAATTGGCGTGCAAATTAGTTTCGTTTAGACCTTGCCATTCCGTGAAGATTGGAAGACAAGAAACAATTTAGAATCTACGTCAAGCTTGACTTGGAACCAAGCCCAAATGCAAATTTGGTTAAAGATTGTTCTGTTTCTTCAATAACTTCAAAAAACAACTCATCTATCTATTTTTGTACTTGAATATAGCTAGTATTTCCAAGCTCATTTCCTGTAGTTCATCTTCCATTTTGTGATTGGAGTACTGATGCTCACTCCATTGTTAGTTGACGATTGGCTTGGGAATGATTTTAGCAGTGAGCATTCACTTTCTTAAAATTAACAACTCATGAGCCTCAATTATCATTAACAGCTACCATTGGATTATCAAAATTTTTAATACACGTATTCGTGCATTCTTCATTATATTGTTGTCTTCGAATTAATTCTTCTCCAAATTAGGGGGAAAAAAAAAAGGAAAAGATTGACATTGAAAAATGGACAATGAGTTTCTGGCCACCACATGAGACTTGGAGACGCCATGTTTGATCTTCTTATCCTTTTCAGAAGAATGAGAACCAAAAAGGGTTAGTCAAACTTTGTTGGCTGTGTCTTTGCCACGCTAAGACATGCAAATACAGAAACCTCTTCCACATATTTGCTTCTGTCACTCACGACAAGTTCACACTAGACCCCCAAGTTCTTGTTTCATTGCATCTTTGGGTCATAAAGTACACTTCCCAATTCTCTCCACTCCCAATTCTCTCCACTGTCTCTATACAAGCCTCAACAAGAACCTGACAACTATTATATTTATGTGTTCGTACTCTACTTTCCAATAAGTCCAACCCCTGACATCCATGCAAATGGAGGACTAATTCAAGCCCTTTCACTTATCTGGAAGAAAACAGGTGGTGACGTACCCTGCTCTATTTGTAATTTTGTATTTACCACCCAGCAGAAATTTCTGAGATTTCTTTCGATATTAATGGTCACTATATATAGTAGCTGTAAATGGATATGTTACTCCCAGCTCTACAGTTTAATAATTTAACTTAAAAGGAAATTGATTTCAGCTACCTAGCTAGTGCTATAATCTCTTAGATATCACGTGATGTTAGTGTTCATAAAATGCATGGACATACATGATTTATAGACTTGAAATGCGTGCTTTCTTGTTTGCTTGCTCAAATGGGTACGATTATAACATCAGATGATTTTAACTAGAGTGACGACCTCAGAGAATTTCTGATACAACAGAGAAGGGGAGAAAGTATATATGTGAAATGCTGACAAAGTGTTAAAACTGTTTCAAACAAACCCAAATTGTGACCGTAACATTGATCTCAAAATGCTTCTCCTCTCTGGTCCAGAAGTTAGAATATGAGAATTAAACTAATACGTGGTTCTAGAACTAACAACCAATTTATGATATACCCTGTCACGTTCATGCATAATTGGCCTTCTAAAAATGCTTTCTTTTGCCTGTCTTGAGTGTTAAAAACTGAGAACGACCCAAGAGGCTAATGATTATATTATACAAATTCGCACTAGTTGCCAACCACGTATGAGCCGCTACATGTGGTCTCCAATAATACCAGCACTTAACTTAACTAATGTATAAATCACAAACGAGTACTGCAGGCCAAGCAAGATTCGCAGCTTTTTGTTGACGTGTAGAAACACCATTGCTTCAGTGATGGCTCCGATCCCGAGCACCCTTTGTTTAGTACAAAAGATATTTAACCCTGAGATGAGGTGAACTCCCCCCGTTGTCACCAGCATATGCTATCTTGATCATGCACTTTCACCTTGTATTAAAAAAAGGATTTATTGCTCTACTTTTTGTGATGGACATTCCATCATCTACAGTTGATAAGGTAAACATAAACTACAGGATGTTAAAGTTACGACCTTGTCAATTATTAGTCTGCGAAAGGTACGCCTTGTAAAAGTTCAAAATGATCTAGTCCAGTCAAGTGGCATAGGATTCTAATCTACTAGCAATCCACATGTTATTTGTCCTTTTGACAGGGGTTAGTGCAAAAGAACCACACAGAACCTTCCCTCCATCATAAGAGTCCGAGGAGAGTGTGAAAGGTTCATGTGGAGGGTGGGACATAGAAGCAATGAACTTCAAAGAAGGGTTGATGGTGAAGAGTCCACAAAAGGCAGTGGGTCTATGGTTGGCTTAGGGGTTTGATAGGGGTAGAGATTTGCGGTTAGTCAATCAACGGTGAAACATCCGTGCAGCATCTTCTTTCCCTTGAAAAGCATCTTCCTTTACTTGGCATTTTGACAACTTTTGGCCACCTACCTAGATGTTGACCTGCATGTGTCATTCGCTTACCATGAAAATGAAGGGTCTGAGGTGAGAAAGAGAGAGAGATGAGAAGGAAATTGGAGCGTTCAAAACATGTAAATTGTAACACCTTGACAGGCAAGAGCCAAGAAGATACGGAAACCTGAAACCATTGCCATGATAAAGAAAAAAATTTTAAAAAATACAAGTATACATCACCTTGTTTCTCTACCAACAGCCATGATTGTGTAATAAAGGGCTAACCTTTTTGCTTCATTTTCAATATTTGGAAGATTACAAGTACAAATCATTGGTTTTTAACACACAACAAAGAAGCAAAACACGTAAAAACTAATAACTTACATCAAAGAGGAAGTAATTTTGTCAGCTAGAGAATACAAATCTTGGAAGTTGTTAACATCTAAAGCAAACTAGTTTGCAACCTTTATTTACTGATACAAACTGTACATGAAGCTTCTCTTGAAACACTCTTAAAAAGGTTGCTAATTCAAACAAGAAAACAAAGAAACTGTTAAGTACTAAAAGGTAAACCAAATAACAGGAGGTGAAATGCCCTCCTTAAAACTTTATCGATCAGTCAATTGGCCCTTTCAACATGGCGTATGAAAACAGTCTCCAGATCAGGAGGAGTAAAGAACTCCCTAACCCCAGTATAGTTACACTTCAGAGTTGCTTTCCGCTTCCTTGGAGCCGGAGGACACGTCAATCTTGAAGGTATTCTCGTTTCTTCACTAGTCGGCGTCGTTGAACACTCGTCAGTTTCGCTCTCTTTCTCCAACGATTTTGTGTATACAGGCTTTAAGGGCGCTCTTAAGGCAATTCCGGCGATGACCCATTTTTTACCGTCAAATTCCAAGCCGCCATCTACTTGAGGCTTCTCCGAAAACCCCATGTTTTGTATTCAAAACTGACACCAACCCTTGGTAAGTAATATAGCAAGTAACAAGGAATAAAGGCGAACACAGAGAGAATAAAGATGGGATTTTCAGGATCGTGTGAAGATTAGTAGAGAATCAAAGGAAACCAGAACGAAAGTGGCGAAAGAAAAAGGAAAGACAGATTAAAAGCTGGTAAACTAAACGAAAAGGAGATTTGGTTGCTTGAGAGATGGATAAAAAAGAGTTAAAAAGAAGCAAGCTTCGGAAAGTTGGAAGCGAGGGGACACAAGCGAAAAGGGTAGTTTTTCTGCTTTAAGATAGTAAATATTAAAGCGTTAAATGTGGGAAGAGTAATGTTCAATGCTCTGCATGTACCAATCGCATGGAGAGAGAAAGAGAACCCGAGGAAACTGGTGACATAAGCTGATTCAATCTTAAACTAAGTGGAAACTTAATAGAGTTAGTTTGAGTCAGAGAGAGAGACAGAAGAGTGCCCGTAAATACAGCTGACCGCGGGCAGCAACATGGGATTGACTTGCAATTTGGCGCCAAAACTTTTGGGTCTGGTGATCATCAACAGTACTCCTTGATTCTTGACTTGGTAAGGTGTATGCTACGTGTATATGCCCATGGTATAGTCATCAATGGCGTTTTTGCTCCTTCCTATCTCTTTTAACATAAGGAATAATAAATCCAGCAATTGGTTTTGCCTTTCTTATTCTTTGGATGACCAAAGGCATTTGAAGAGTTGAATCCTCAAAACTTCTAGGATGGATGAAGGATCCAACATTAGCGTTTCTAGTATTAAGTACACTTATTTGAATAACACGTTATGTTCTTCCCCTGATTCATGGATTTAAGCATTGTTTTCTTGATAGTGATGTGTCCATGTGATCATACTCCCTTGATGGCGATGTTACACTTGCATTTTACCATCCTACAAGTAGGCTCAGTCAGATTCCAGATTGTAATTGGTCCTTTCCAAACTTGGATGTTTTGGCCTTATTTCTAAAATCTACAAGCATAAATTGTCCTAGCAACTTTTGTGGATTGGTTTGTTGCACAGGGTTTTTCACTTTTCTGTGGCTAAGAACTAATTAAGTTGCCGACTGATATGACAAACATCCAAACCTGCATATCTGACCTGCACTAGATAGCCTGCAGTCTTTGGGATGTAACTGGAATGTAAGCAAGTTTCGCTAGATTGGATGGAACTTTGCATAATTCTGGTTCCTTAATCTGGACTCCAGTGACAAGTGCCTGCTGATTTCCTAGCTATGTGAAAAAAGTTAGCAGTAACTGAAAATATTAAAAAAAAAAACAGCTACGCAGAAAGGTACGCCACCAAAGTTACTTTCTTCGATGGTTACGATCGTCAGAGTTGTCCCTTGACAGCTATCTTATATTCCATTTTCCATCATTTCACAGATTCCACAAGCATACGCAGCATTTTTATTCCCTGTCAGTAAATGTCAAAAAGCATGTTTTAAGACGTGACATCACTTCAAAAGCACTTAGGATTAGAAATTTTGTGCTTAATTGAGGATGAATAGTTTCGACCTGTATTTACGGATAGCACTAATAAGAGGAAATGTTTTGTTTAGTTTAGTCATCCAACGATCTCGAGTCTTGACTCTTGAAAGACGCAGTAAACTAGTAGAGCACTAGCGGGGCGTCGACATAATGGACTGGAAGTGTTCCTTTCTCCTTTTTCCAATCATGTAGAAGAGACCACAACAATCATACAGAGAAATCATACGAGGCGATGGGGATGAGCTCTCCAACAGAACGAAGTTTATGATCATATATAATTCAAGAAGCATATGTCAAATGGCTGCCTATAGCCACAAATTATGATACAAGTTGTCATTTAAAGCATAAATTACATCCTTGAATAACCCCTGTAGTCGTCGTATTGTTCCATGAACTCGTCATTGAACTTCTTGAAACTGGACATGATTGCTGGCATGTCTTCCTCAGCTGGTAAAATAGTTGTTCTCAAGTGAAAGACCCTGTAAGGACAGGACAGGACAGGCAGTCATTAATAGCATTTTTAAAAGGTAAGTGCAGAAAACAAAAGCAGAATATGAAATTCTTTCTTAAAAGCATAAAGATAAAAAGGATAGGAGATCCTATTGCTGTCAAATGCAAACTTCCGGGGTAGATTGCAACACTTGAAGCCCAGGGAATGCGACATGAGATCATTGTATGCCAACTACAGTTGAGGAAAGAGAAGTTCCACTGGGCAAAATTTTCAGTCTTTTTTCTAAATGTTGTTCCAAAGAAGCTAAAGAGAAAAAGAGAGCCCTTTATTACTCTGACTAAAAGTAATTGATGAAGGAATAAAGTTAGAAGCATCTACCCTTCTTTCTGTCCGAATCCTGAACCAGGCACCGTGGAAATGCCTGTGGCTTCCAAAAGCTTGAGACAATAAAATACATCGGGAACTTTTCCAGCCTTTTTGGCAGCCTCTATTGCGAGGGGTGGCAGCCGGATTTGAGGAAAAGAATACATGGCACCTAATAACAATTCATCATTTCAGTAGAAGCGCCATCAACGATAGATTAATAAAGTCCATGAAAAGCAAGATAATAATACATTTAACAGAAAACTAACACGAAAAACAAGATAATAATACATTTAACAACAAACTAACATACCCTCTGTAAAATTGCAAACCACATTTCTGCAGCTGTTGAATCCATCAGTCATTATCCTTGCTCTTCTCTTCAATGATTCAAGGATACCTTTGCTGCAAGTTTTGATGTTCATGTAAATTGTTAGTCACTCATATGGTCACATCCTTCACGTGACAATGAAAATAACACACGTATACAGACTAAACGGTAGAAATTTCACTTGACTCTTTGATTCTTATTACAGGGATTGTAAAAAGAATTTTCTCTGTTGATAAAATTTTACTCCTAAGTGGTATCCGTGTTGAAAAATTTCAGAAAAACAATCTGATTAGCATGAAAAGAAGCTCCAAATGAACAAAATATAAGCACGTGTACCTTTCCCTAATGTACTGACTGTATGAAATATCTCCGGGTTTGGGCGGGTTGACCATTAGTCCCATCTGTAAACAAACATTCCTTTTTAATAAACTAGGATGGTGGAACAGGCTAGAATATTTCTCACAACATGGAAATACACATAAGGTAATGATACCCCATGGTTATTTTGAAGTGTGATTTCAGATAGCTTGATGCACTTTTTTGAAAGAGTATGCAAA
>JAOSBK010000009.1:21779220-21797949 GCA_027568895.1 Erythroxylum shatona | reverse complement strand
TCAGTTTAATTGTATTGATGCCATGCGAGTATTTAGTGATTGTTTCGAGGGTAGCACTTCTTTGCTATGGGATATGCTTCGGAACGACCCACGGGCGTCCCGGTGCGTACCCTACGGTAAGGGGGCGCTACATGAATTCTCTACTACCGATCACATATGATATTAATGAGATACAGATTCAAAAAGAGCAGTTGATGACTATAACGTTTTTGGTTAAATTGAAAACCAAGTTTGAGCTTGTGCTAGCACAAATCTCGGGAGCAAAAGACTTTCCATCTTTAGTTAAAGTATATTCTAGACTCTCTTACTCTATGGCTAAGGCAAATCAGCCAGAGAATAACTCTGATAGGTTACCACCTGTAGTACAATGTGGTTCACAAGTCAAAGGAAGTCATGGGAGAAGTCAAGGAGGACGTGATGGTTATTCTGGTAGAGGAGGACGTGGCAGAGGCTCATGACTCCATTGCACATATTATAATAAAGGTGGACATGATGAAAAGTCTTATTAGGATAAATATCCCCATTTGTGAGTTGTTTATATTACATCTCTAGAATAACATTCTTTAACTATAGCTTCATAATCATTATTACTCTATCTCAAATTAAGTATACTAAGTATTTGTAGTATTAGTTAGCTTAGCAGACATGGTTTTCCTCTATGGAATTTGTGGCTCATCAAGGTAACCCAACCTCTTGTTATTCATCTATCCTTAGAAAACAATCACAGGTAATAGATTCTAGTTCCATTGATCATATTTCAGGTAAAATAACCAACTTTAACCATATCGTTCCTTTACTTGCCTCTGATAATGATAAACTTACTATTGTTAATGGATTCACTACCACCATTAAAGGTGTCGGATCCTCTCATCCTTGTTCTTCTATCACATTAACTTTTACATTATTTATATCGAGATTTCCTTTTAATCTTATTTTTATGAGTAAACTGACTAAGCAATTAAATTATTTTGTATGTTTTTCCCCTGAAAATGTCATTATCTAGGAATTGAAAACTAGGATGACGATTGGAGAAGGGTGAATCAAATGGAATTTGCTATTTTGGCGAGTTGTAATCATCCATCGCATGCCTAGTGTCAGTCTCTCCCATTGATATCCATAGTTTATTGGGTCATCCATCATTAAAAATCTCAAGAAAGTGGTGTCGGGTTTAGATTCTATTTCTAGTTTAAATTGTTAGTCGTGTCAACTTGAAAACATCATCATACTTCACTTTTTTGTATGAGTCAATAAAATAGATGACAGGCATTTTATGTTAATTTATATAAATATATAGGGTATAATTTATGTCAAGTCCAAGTTGGGATTTCAATATTTTGTAATTTTTGTTGATGATTTATCTCAAATAACTTGGTTATATCTAATAAAACATCGCTCAAAACTATTCTCTATATTTTGTTCTTTTTATACTAAAATTCAAAATTAGTTTGATACTCAAATCAATATTCTTTGTAATTATAATGCTAAAGAATATTTCTCTAGGTCATTCTCTAGCTACTTGAAACAACAAGGTATTGAACTTCAATCTTCTTACCTACACACTCCTCAACAAATGGGGTAGTTGAGTTAAAAATCCAAACATATTGTTGAAACATCTCATACCTTGTTAATCTATATGAATGTAATCAAAAGTTTTTAGGGAGATGTTGTACTCACTGCATGTTTTCTTATCAATCGAACTCTATTCTCAATTCTCATTCCTTATCAAGACCCTTTTCCCATTAATCTTCGGGTATTTAGCTGTGTTTGTTTCTTCAGCCTAACACAGATAAATTAGATCCAAAAGTTATAAAGTGCATTTTTCTTGGGTACTCTCATTTGCAAAAAAGGGTATAAATGTTTTATCCCATTGTTGAATTGATTTTTTGTGTCTACTGATGTTACGTTCTTTGACGACTCACTGTACTTTTCTAATGCTCAGTCTGTCTCTACTAATAATGATGAGTGTCTACCAATTCCTTTTGTTCCTTCCTAAACAACTCCTAATTATATTTCTCTTGACATTAATCCTACTCCTATGGAACATTTATCTTATACTCAATGCTCTAATCATGAAGTACGATCAGATGATTCATGCTCATCACCATTATTTTTTCTGCCTTTAGCTCTATCATATGATGATCTTGATTGATTCATTGCTCTCTGTAAAGTAAGAAGGCCTTGTACATGTCACGCTATTTTAAACTTTGTTTCTTATAACTCATTATCATTGTTATATACTACTTTTGTATCCAATTTGTCTTCTATATATGTACCTAAGTCTTTTCCAAAAGAAGGGATGTTGGCTTTGCAAGCTAATAATACATAGGACTTAGTTACTCTTATATATGGTCATACAATTATAGGTTTTTGTTGCGTGTTCAATGTTAAGGTCAATTCTGATGGCATGATTAATCGTTTAAAAGCTCGCTTAGTAGCTAAGGGTTATACATGGGCATATGGTATGATTATACTAAAACTTTTTCTCCTGTAGATAGATTAACATCCGTTCATATTTTCATTCCATTGAAAATCACCCATAATTGGCATCTTCATCAACTCGATGTAAAAAATTCTTTCCTTCATGGTGATATTCAGGAGACTATTTTTATAGAACAACTACTAGGGCTCGTTACTCAAGGGGACTAATCCAGTGTATCATGTATGGTCTAAAACAATCATCGAGAGCTTACTTTTGGGGCTTTAGTACAATGGTTTTGGAGTTTGGTATGTATCGATATGGTGTGGATCACTCAGTGTTTTATCGTCACTTTAATGCTTGTAAAATTCTTTTGATCATTTATATTGATGTTATTGTTATTACTGGAGATGAAAAAGTTGGAATATAGTCTTTAAAGTGATTCCTATAATCCAAATTGCAAACAGAGGATCTTGGTTTACTAAAATATTTTTTTGGGGTATCGTGATAATAAGGTCTCTAATAGGGATTTGTCTATCTCAAAGAAAGTATGTACTTGATCTTTTAGAGGAAACAAGTTTGTTGGAAACAAAGCCAATTGATAGCCCCATGGAACTAAATGTAAAACTGAATGTTGATAAAGGAGAGCAGTTAGAAGATCCAAAAAAGTATCGGAGACTTATTGGTAAACTAAATCATTTAACAGTTACTCGTCCAGATATCTCATTTTTTGCAAATTTAGTGATTTAGTTTATAGGATCTCTGCCAACTAGTTATTAGGATGCAATTATCAGAATTTTGAAATATTTGAAAGGCTCTCCAGGGTAAGGTCTTCTTTACCAAAATCATGGACACATTCAGATTCAAGGGTATATAGATGCAGAATAGGTAGGCTCTTATGATTGACAATTTACCTAAGGCTACTATGTATTTTTAGATGGAAATATGGTGTTATAGAAAAGTAAAAAGCAATCAGTTGTTGTACATTCTAGTGTTGAGTATGAGTACAAGTCCATGGTGTATACTAAATGTGAGTTGATTTGGTTGAAACATCTTTTTGGAGAACTTGGTTTCGTGCACTTCACTCTAATAAAGTTGATATGTGATAATTAAGTAGTCATTCATATTGCCTCGAACCTGGTCATGAGAGAACAAAACATGTTGAGGTGGATTGTCACTTTGTTCATAAAAAGCTTTAAGAAGGATTGATTGTGTAACATCCCATGTTTGGGGCTATACCCTAAAATTGTGAACTGAGCATACTGTAGAGTGCATTGCATGCTCACGCATCATTATATATTCACATACATGTGAATATTTGTTATTGACATATTTAAAATAATTGTTTATGCATTCATTGACATTTTTCAGGTATAATTGATTGATTAAGGCAATTAAATTGTGAATTGTTTACATTAAAGATTTAATTAGAGACTATTGGTATTATTTCATAATTTTTGGTAGTGTGAAACGTGGACTGATTTAATTGATGGCAAAAAGCCCAAGTGCATGCGTGACATGTGGCAATATAAAATAGTGACAAATGTTAAACCATACAAAAGGACACGTAGATACATCATTTAGACGTTCTTTTCTTGTAGCTAAGCTCTCTCTCATTGTTATTCACTGAGGGTAATATTGTTATCAAATCTACTTTTCATTTTAGCAAACACTGAGCATCAATTTGTAGTGATCTATTCTCTACGTTGGTAATATTACTGAATCATGTAAGTAACTCTGATGATGTTTTACTGTGTTAATATAAATACATGCATGAGAAGTTTAAGCATCATAGTTTTGGTGAATAAATACACTGAATGACTTAAATGAGGAACTGAATTTGTTAAGTGTATTTGGAATGAAATTTGAGTTTACTGAGCATTGTGAAGTTGTGAACTGCTGAAAAGATAAAAACACAATAGAGAGAGAGAGGATGAACACAGTAGTGAGAGAAAGCTTGTGTGAGGTTTCGGTTAGCTTGCATATGACTTTTTTTAGTTTTTACTGGAGTAGAAAGATAGGATATATCTTTAGGAATGAACAAAGAAGTGAAAGGGACTGAAACAAGAAAAAGAAATTTGTATGAGAGTGAAAGTGTACAACCAATGCATGCACGCACGGGTGTGTATGAGGATTGCACAACCGTGATTAAATATTGTGGGTAATTAATGAGAATAAAAGTTAAGATCATGGGATGAGAGGAAAAATAGGCTATGTTTGAATGATTAAAAGCACAAGGGTGACTATTGTGAAGGAGGTGAGAACTTTTGGCACGATCGTGCATCCGAGGGTTTCTTTTACACTGAACAATCTTACTTCTTTTGATCATAACTTCTTCTTTAGATATCCAAATGGCTTGATTCTTAAACCAATAGACTCATAACACATTTTTCTACCACTCCATAAAAATTAGTAGCTTTCTGAATTGATTTGAAAAATATTGATTGAATGAAAGTGAGGGAATCTGTTGGAATAGTATGAACTGGAATATTTTACTGAACATAGTTCAGTATTTTGATTATATCTTGGTCTGTAGAGTTCCAAATTAGTTGATTCTTGATTCGACATAAAGCTATAATTGTACTAGAGAAGTCAAATTGTAATTTTGGTCTTAAGAACTCCAAAATATATTCTGAAGTTGAGTTATGAGTGTTATAGCTTAAGAATAGACTGACATATTTAGAGTATAACTTTTAGTATATCAAATCAAATTGAATGATCATAATGTCAATAGCAACCTAAGACACAAAGGAAAAATTGTATAGAAGGAAGTGTTATTTGAGTCCTTCATTTTCTGGATCTTATTGATCATACATAGTTGACCAGAATGGAATGTTTTTAGAAATAGTTGAAATAGAGAATAATTGATGGAGTTTTGGTATAATTGGAGTACAATTAATATTACATTAACGTATGACAAAAATATACCCGAGAATTTGCATTAAATATGCATGATACATGAAACATTAATACATGTGTTTATTCTGTTACATAAGCACTCTAGTAATATGAAATTGTTTTTATTGCTTATAAATGCTCAACTGTGAGTAGCCTCAAATGGTCTCAATTTACTTGTTTTGTATATTATTGAACTGTACTGAACTTTATTCCTATCTTATTGAACTGTATTGAATTGTGCTGATTATGTACTAGATTCCGGACAATATTTATCCGAGGCATTTTTGATACATGAAAATAATATTGAAAGTGCTAATTGAATGTTAATACGATTGCCTAAATGAATTTCTGATTCTCAATTGAAAAGTTGAATATTGAACCTAGTCTGATGACTACTACTATTGTGAATTGTTATTGTGACTGATACTGTGACTGTTAAACTGTCATAATATTTGTAAAAGAAAGTGATTGAATGTGATTATTGAATCGCATTGTGACTGATGTTGGTACTAATATTGTTACTAATAAGAGCTTTAAACTCTTACATATATGGTTTAAGCCTATGGCTCACTGTGATCAATGAGCCCTATATCCGTAATAGATAAGGGACAGACTAACTAACTGAGCCCGATGATTCGGGATACTGTAAAAACACACAGTCACACCAATATAAAAACGAATGTGAGTCTCATATATATAGCATTTGCATATGATTGTAATTCATTGAATGATTTACAAAGCTGTGATTAAATGATATTGTAATTTGTTAAATGATTTGTAAAGCTATAATGAAATGATAGATTAAATGAAATGTATGACTCATGATGATTGTATTTTGTTACATGAGTGAGTCATCGACGATGGTTACCCAACCAAGTTCACAAAACTCATCAAAAATTACAACATAGCTTTCCAAGTTTAATAAATATCTCCAGATATACAAATTGGAGTTAGCCATTGTATCTGAGCAAGAGTTCTAGGTCAGGATCAGTTCGTGCTTGCATATGTACTTTGTTATGCCATATAAAAAGTGTAGTCATAAGTGTTATTCATTATATATGAAAATGATCTTACAATGTACTATTATGATGACTACAAGTGTTTCATTTCTGTAACGGGTCTAAGTGTCTACTGAAACTCTGATGAGTTAAATAATGATTGTAATTCTTATAACTGAAAATGTTTTATAAATAAAAATTGGGCCGAATTTGATTATCTATTTTCCACATTTGGGAACAATGTTTAAGAAAATTTGCAATGCTTTTTGACTATTTACTATTATAACAAACCATTTTCTTGGGATACGTATTCGGAGATCACTTATAATGTCAGGTACGTGTCTTGCGAGAGTGGGGTATTACATTTTAGTATCAGAGCCCAGATTTAGTATCTTACATGGGCGTTTTGCAAAATATGTGTCAAGTTACATGTATTTAGACATGTCATAGCAGGCAGTAGTAACTGATCTCTAGTCTGAGTTGCATTTCCATGAGTCAAACGCATGAGTATTTGCTATGAGTTGGAGCTGATAGAAATAGTGAGAAGAATGATGATCTTTTTGAATATGAGAACAAGAAAGTTTATGGATTTTCACTGTGTGATGACATGTTATGATAGATTTGGTTTTATGACATAAGTTGAGTATTTGATACATGATTTGACACGTATTGAAATAGCCATTGCTTTGAGAGCTTGGAGACACTATAAATATATAGATCAATAAAGTTTGAAAAAAATTATGAACAGTCAGAAATGAGAAATAGCATATGGTTAGATATGATAGATGAAGATTTAATGCAATTGTATTGGTGGATGTATTATGGAATACGAAATCAATATTATACTATGGTGATGTATCCCCAAATGTGATATAGAGATGAATGTATTATCATGGATTGATTAAGGGAAGTAGTGACATAAATATGAGTGATGAGATTTAAAGTATGCAAGCCAAGTTGAAAGAAAATAAAATTTGCTATGACCTTGAGAGGTTAAACTTGGACTTGAAATGATTATTGGTAAATGTGCTCTGTGAAATTAAGATCAAAATTTCAAAATAATTATGCATTTATAATTCTGAATTGATTGTGAACATCCATATGAAGGACTATGTAATGGTAACTGAAAGGTGAGATGATCATAGTGATATATGTAAAAGCTATTAAAGTTCAGTTGATTTGGTATTATGAGTATATATCTGATAAAGGGATTACCATTGCAAGTCGGAATGATGAGTACATAGGTACTATATGTGTGGAAATGATGTAAGAAGCAATCTATGACTTATTGAATAATTGTTAGTTATAATTGCTATAGTTTAAAGTAAAGATGAATTAGAATAATACATGATAATGCTTTCAGTGATCAATTTGGGATAAATTGAGATCATTAATGATGTTACTATGGATGATGTATTAAGATTATTTGGATCTGTCACAATTGTGAAAAGGATCACCCTAATCGTGGCAGGCATAAAAAAATGGAAATGTTGTTTAGCATAAACTAAAATCTAAGTGTCATTAACGAAGGTTAATAGTTAGTGAATTTCCATATCTACAACTCCAGATAAGATGAAATGATCTGGATAATATATATACCAAGATATAAGAGTAAATGACGTTATTAATTGCATTACTAAACCTTTTCAGAAAGGGAATTATGATAATCTATATTATGACTGGAATTGATCAGTATTATAAATGGTTGATTAGCAATGGTGAAAACACATGATTGATAAATAGTTACATGAACAGTATGGATGATGATAGTAAGAAATTTTCTTTCGAAGAAGAATTTCCCCAAATTTAGTAGAGTAGACCAAATGGTTTATTTAAAGAATGATTAGTGAAGAAATGAATCAGAAATTAAAAAAGGAATGAATTAAGAGAGAATATTGGAGTCCAGGAGATACAAATTACATTTGATGAATGTGTTTCCAACACGAGAAATTCAGATTGCAAAAACATTGAGATGCGTGAACTAGTATGAATGAAACAGAGGAAATTGAATGAAATGAGAAAATCATTCAAGGAAAGAAGTTAATTGAAAAACCAAAAAATAACATGAGATAATATGACCTCATTGCGGAAATAGTTAAGATAGTATGATACCTAAATAAGCGACTAGAAAATTGAATGATTCCATTGAATATAGTCAAGTGGAAGAAATTATTTGAGTGATGAAGCATTGTGAGAAACTGAAGAGCATATGAAAAAGCAATATCTCCACTTGTTTCGTCAATCAGATAAAAATTTCAAGAACGAAATTTTTTAAAGGAGGGGAGAATCGTAACATCCTATGTTTGGGACTAAACCCCAGAATTGTGAACTGAGCGTACTGTAGAGTGCATTGTATGCTCATGCATCATTGTATATTCACACACATGCGAATATTTATTATTAACATATTTAAATAATTGTCCATGCATTCATTAATATTTTTTGGATATAATTAACTGATTAAGGTAATTAAATTGTGAATTGTGAATTGTTTGCATTAAAGATTTAATTGGAGACTATTAGTATTATTTAGAAATTTTTATTAGTGCAAAAAGTTGATTAATTTAATTGATGACAAATACGTATGTGCATGTGTGATTGTGGCAGTATAAAATAGTGACAAATGTTAAACCATGCAAGAGGACACTTAGATACGTGTTTTAGACTTTTTTTTTCCTGCAGCTAAGCTCTCTCTCGTTGTTATTCACCGAGAGTAATATTGTTATCAAATATACTTCTAGTTTTAGCAAACATCGAGCATCAAGTTGTAGCGATTTTTACGGTGTTAATATATATACACGCATGAGAAGTTCAAATAGTATAGTTTTAGTGAATAAATACACTAAATGACTTGAATAAGGAACTGAATTTGTTAAATGTATCTGGAATGACATCTAACTTTACTGAGTGTTGTGAAGTTGTGAACTACTGAAAAGATAAAAACACAGTAGAGAGAGAACGGATGAACATAGTAGTGAGAGAAAGCTTGTGTGAGGTTTTGGTTAGCTTGCATATGACTTGTTTTGAGTTTGTACTGAAGTAGAAAGACAGGATATATGCTTAGGAATGAACAAAGTAGTGAAAGGGACTGAAAAACAAGAAAAAGAAAATATTCTGAGAGTGAAAGTGCACAACAATGCATGCACGCATGGGTGTGCATGAGGATTGCACACTTGTGACTAAATATTGTGGGTTATTAATGAGAATAAAAGTTACAATCATGAGATGAGAGAAACAAATAAACTGTGTTTGAATGATTAAAAGCACAAGGGTGACTTTTGTGAAGGAGGTGAGAACTCACAATCGTGCATTCGAGAGTTTCTTTTACACTTAACAGTCTTAGTTCTTTTGTTTATAACTCCTTCTCTATACATCCAAATGACTTGATTCTTGAACCAGTAGACTCAAAACACAATTTTCTACCTCTCTATAAAAATTGGTAACTTTCTTAATTGATTTGAAAAATATTGATTGAATGAAATTGAGGGAATCTATTGGAATAGTATGAACTAGAATATTTTATTAAACATACTTTGGTATTTTCAATACATCATGGTCTATAGAGTTCCAAATGAGTTGATTATTAATTCAAATGAAACTATGGACATAAATCTACAATTATCCTGAAGAAGTCAAATTGTAATTCTGGTCTTAAGAATAAAATCTGTTCTGAAGTTGAGTTATGAGTGTTATAGCTTAAGAATAGACTGACATATTTGGAGTATTACTTTCAGTAAATCGAATCAAATTGAATGATCATAGTGTCAATAGAAACCTAAGACACAGAGGAACAATTGTCTAGAAGGAAGTGTTATTTAAATCCTTCATTTTCTAGATCTTATTGATCATACACAGTTGACCAGAATGGAATGTTTTTAGAAACAGTTGAAATAGAGAATGAGTAATTGAGTTTTGGTACAATTGGAGTACAATTAGTATATACATTAATGTATGAAAAAGAATACTCGAGAATTTGTCATTGAACATGCATGATACATGAAACGTCGATACATGTTTTTATTCTGTTACATATGCACTCTAGTAATATGAAATTATTTTTATTGCATATAAATGAGTAATTAGAGAAACAATTTGTAGATATTGTGAAGGAGGTCCGAACTCACGATTGTGCTTAAGCACGATCGTGCATTCGAGAGTTTCTTTTACACTAAACAGTCTTACTTATTTTGATCATAACTCCTTATATAGACATCAAAATGACTTGATTCTTGAACCAATAGACTCATAACACATTGTTCTACCTCTCCATAAAAATTTGTAGCCTTTTGAATTGATTTGAAAAATATTTTTTGAATGAAAGTGAGGGAATCTTTTGGAATAGTATGAACTGGAAAATTTTACTGAACATACTTCAGTATTTTGATTATATCTTAGCTTATAGAGTTCAAAGTGAGTTGATTCTTAATTCAATTGAAGATGGGGACATAAAGCTATAATGTCTATGAAGAAATAAAATTGTAATTCTAGTCTTAAGAATTCCAAAATCTATTTTGAAGTTGAGTTATGAGTTTTGTTCTAGCTTAAGAATAGACTGACATATTTGGAGTATAACTTTCAGTGTATTGAATCAAATTGAATGATCTTAGTGTCAATAGCAACCTAAGACATAGAGGAACAATTGTCTAGAAAGAAGTGTTATTTAAATCCTTCATTTTCTGGATCTTATTGATCATACCCAGTTGACCAAAATGTAAAGTTTTCAGAAACAGTTGAAATAGAGTATGAGTGATTGAGTTTTGGTATAATTGGAGTACAATTAATATGTACATTAATGCATGACAGAAATATACCTAAGAATTTGTCATTGAACATGCATGATATATGAAACGTTGATAAATGTGTTTATTCTGTTACATAAGCAATCTAACAGAAATATACCCGCGAATTTGTCATTGAATATGCATGCTACATGAAACATTGATACATGTGTTTATTCTATTACATAAGTGATCTAGTAATATGAAATTGTTTTCATTGCATATAAACGAGCAACTAGAGCAACTGCTTCCAGATATTGTTAGAACAACAAGGCAATAAGCTTAAGGGAGCAACTGTGAGTAACCTAAGATGGTCTCACTTTACTTGTATTATATATTACTGAACTGTATTGCTATCTTATTGAGTTGTACTAAATTATGCTGATTGTGTATTGGATTTTGAACAATATTTGTCCAAGGCATTTTTGATACATCAAAATGATATTAGAAGAGTTAATTAAATGTTAATGCGATTGCCTAAAAGAATTTTCTAATTCTCAACTGAAAAGTTGAATGCCGGACCTAGTCCGATAACTACTACTATTGTGAATTGTTACTGTACTGATATTGTGACTGTTAAACTGTCATAATATTTGTAAAAGGAAGTGATTGAATGTGATTACTGAATCATGATATGCATTTCATTCCAATGCATGTAATATAAAGGAGTTATGACTGATGTTGCTACTGATACTATTACTGATAAGAGCTTTAAGCTCTCGCATATGTGGTTTGATCCTATAGCTTACTGTGATCAATAAGCCCTATATCCATAATGGATAAGGGATAGACTGACTAACTGAGCCCAATGATTCAGGATACTATAAAAGAACACAATCACAACAATGTAAAAACGAATGTGAGTCTTATATATATAGCATTCGCGTATGATTATAATTTATTGAATGGTTTGCAAAGCTGTAATGCAATGATATTGTAATTCATTAAATGATTTGTAAAGCTGTAATGAAATGATAGATTGAATGAATTGTGTAACTTATGATGACTGTATTTTGTTATATGAGTAAACCATCGAGGATGGTTACTCAACTGAGTTCGCCAAACTCATCAAAAGTTGCAACGTGGCTTTCCAGGTTTAATAAAGATCTCTAGATAGGAAAATTGGAGTTATCCACTGTATCTAGGTAAGAGTTCCAGGTCGAGATTAGTTCGCACCTACATATGCACTTCATTATGTTGTATTAAAAATGTGTTCATAAGAGTTATTCATTATGTATGAAAATGATCTTGCAATATATTGTTATAATGACTACAAGTGTTTCGTTTCTGTAATGGGCCCAAGTGTCTACTAAAACTCTGATGAGTTAAATAATGATTGTAATTTTTGTGACTGAAAATGTTTTATAAATAAAAATTGGGTCAAATTTGATTATCAATTTTTCGCATTTGGGAACATTGTTTAAGAAAATTTGCAATGATTTTCGACTGTTTACTATTTTAACATGCCATTTCATGGGATAAGTATTCGGATATCACTTAGGATGTCAGGTACGTGTCTTGCGAGAGTAGGGTGTTACATTTTGGCATCAGAGCCTAAATTTAGTATCTTACATGGGCGTTTTGCAAAATATGTGTCAAGTTACATGCTTTTAGACATGTCATAGCAAGCAGTAGCAACTAATCTCCAGTTTGAGTTGCATTTCCATGAGTCAGACATATGAGTATCTGCTATGAGTTGGAGCTGATAGAAATAATGAGAAGAATGATGATCTGTCTTAATATGAGAACATGAAAGTTTATAGATTTGCACTGTGTGATAACATGTTATGATTGATTTAGTTTTATGACATGAGTTGAGTATTTGATACATGATTTGAGACATACTGAAATAGCCATTGCTTTGAGAGCTTAACGACACTATAAATATACAGATCAATAAAGTTTGAAAAAAATGTGAACAATTTGAAATGAGAAATTCGATATGGTTATATATGATAGATAAAGATTCAACGCATTTGTATTGGTGGATGTATTATGTAATACGTCATCAATATTATATTGTAGTGATGTATCCCCAAATGAGATATAGAGATGAATGTATTGTCATGGAATGATTAAAGGAGTCAGTGATATAAACATGAGTGATGAGATTTAAAATGAACAAGCCAAGTTGAAAGAAAATAAAATTTGCTATAACCTTGAGAGGTTAAACTTGGACTTGAAATGATTGTTAGTAAATGTGCTCTGTAAAATTAAGATTGAAATTTCAAGAGAATTATGCATCTATACTTCTGAATTTATTGCAAACATCCATATCTATGACGATATAACGGTAGTTCATAGGTGAGATGATCATAGTGATATACGTAAAAGCTGTTAAAGTTAAGTTGATTTGGTATTATGAGTATGTATCTAATAATCGGATTACCATGACAAGTGGGAATGATGAGTGCGTATCTATATATGTGTGGAAATGACGTAAGAAGTAGTATATGACTTACTGAATAATTATTTGGTTATAATTCTGACAATTTAAAGTAAAGATGAATTAGAATAATACATGAAAGTGCTTTCAGTGATCAATTTGGGATAAATTGAAATCATTAATGATGTTATTATGGATGATGTATTAAGATTATTTGGTTCTGTCACAATTGTGAAAAGGATCACCCCGATCATAACAGGCAAAAAAATGGAAATGTTGTTTAGCATCAATTGAAATCCATGTGTCATTAGTAAAGGTTAGTAATTGGTGAATTGCCATATCCACAATTCTAGATAAGATGAAATGATTTGGATAATATATATACCAAGGTATAAAAGTAAATGACTTTATTAATTGCATTATTAAACCTTTTCAGAAAAGGAATTCTAATAATCTATCTTATGACATAAATTGATCAGTATTATAAATGGTTGATTAGCAATGGTGAAAACACTTGATTAATAAACAGTTACTTGAACAGTATGAATGATGATAGTAAGAAATTTTCTTTCAAAGTAGAATTTCCCCAAATTTAGTAAAGTAGACCAAATGGTTTATTTCAAGAATGATCAGGGAAGAAACGAATCATAAATGAATAGGAAATGAACCAAGAGCGAATATTGGAGTCCTATTCCTCATGGATACTCAAGGGTAATAGGTTGAGGTTGCTGACTAGGTGATTGGATTTTTAAATTTCAAGTGAAACTATTGTTAATGTGAGGAAAACTTAAGTTCACATTATACTCTATGCAAATATGTCCAGGAGATACAAATTAGATTTGATGAATGTGTTTCCAACACGAGAAATTTAGATTGCAAACAAATTAAGATGTGTGAACTAGTATGAAAGAAAAGACATTGAATAAATCAATGTTAAAACAGAGGAAATTGAATGAATTGAGAAACTCATTCGAGGAAAGAAGTTAATTGGAAATCAAAAAAAAACATGAGATAATATGACATCAATGCGAAAATGGTTAAGATAGTATGATACCTGAATAAGCGACTAGAAAATTGAATGATTCCATTAACTATAGTCAAGTGGAATAAATTATTTGAGTGATTAAGCATTGTGAGAAACTGAAGAGCATATGAAAAAGCAATATCTCCACCTATTTCATCAATTAGGTAAAAATTTCGATGACAAAATTTTTTAAATGAGGGGAGAATCGTAACATCCTATATTCAGGGCTAGACCCCAAAATTGTGAACTGAGCCTACTTTAGAGAGCATTGCATGCTCATACATCACTATATATTCACACACATGAGATGAGAGGAAAAAATAGATTGTGTTTGAATGATTAAAGTAAGCACGATCGTGCATCTGAGAGTTTCTTTTACGCTAAACAGTCTTGCTTCTTTTGATCATGACTACTTATCTAGAAACCCAAATGTCTTGATTCTTAAACCAATAGACTCATAACACATTGTTCTATCTCTCCATAAAAATTAGTGGCTTTCTAAATTGATTTGAAAAATATTGATTGAATAAAAAGGAGGGAATCTGTTGTAATTGAATGAGTGATTGAGTTTTGGTACAATTGGAGTACAATTAATATGTACATTATGCATGACAGAAATATACCCAAGAAATTTTCATTGAACATGCATGATATATGAAACATTTATACATGTGTTTATTCTATTACATAAGCGCTCTAGTACTATGAAATTGTTTTTATTGCATATAAATGAACAACTAGAGTAACTGCTTTGAGATATTGCCAAAATGACAAGACAATAAGCTTAGGGGAGCAACTGTGAGTAGCCTAAGATGGTCTCACTTTACTTATTTTGTATATTACTGAACTGTATTGCTATTTTATTGAACTGTACTGAATTGTGCTGATTGTGTACCAGATTCTGGACAATATTTTTCTGAGGCATTTTTGATACATGAAAATGATATTGGAAGTACTGATTAAATGTTAATGTAACTGCGTAAATGAATTTCTGATTCTTAACTGAAAAGTTGAATACCGGACCTAGTCCGATGACTACTACTATTGTAAATTGTTACTGTGACTATTAAACTATCATAATATTTTAAAAAGAAAGTGATTGAATGTGATTATTGAATCATGACATGCATTTCATTCCAATTCATGTAATATAAAGGAGTTGTGACTGATGTTGCTACTGATACTGTTACTGATAAGAACTTTAAGCTCCCGCATATGTGGTTTGAGCCTATGGCTCACTGTGATCAATTAGCCCTATATTTGTAATGGATAAGGGACAAACTGACTGACTGAGCCTAAGGATTCGGGATACTGTAAAAACAGACAGTCACAACAATATAAAAACGAATGTGAGTCTCATACGTATAGCATTAGCATATGATTGTAATTCATTGAATGATTTGCAAAGCTATAATGAAATGATATTGTAATTCACTGAAAGATTTGTAAAGTTATAATGAAATTATAGATTGAATGAACTGTGTGATTTATGATGATTGTATTTTGTTACATGAGTGAACCATTGAGGATGGTTACTTAATTGAGTTCGTAAAACTCATCAAAAATTACAAGATGGCTTTCCAGGTTTAATAAAGATCTTTAGATAGGCAAATTGGAGGAGCCACTGTATTTGAGTAAGAGTTCCAGGTCAGGATCAGTTTGCACCTATATATTTCTGTTGTATCAAAAGTGTAGTCATAGGTGTTATTCATTATGTATGAAAATGATCTTGGAATGTACTGTTATGATGACTACAAGTGTTTCATTTCTGTAATGGGCCCAAGTGTCTACTGAAACTCTGATGAGTTCAATAATGATTGTAATTTTTGTGACTAAAAATGTTTTATAAATAAAATTTGGGCTGAATTTGATTATCAATTTTTCACATTTTGAACATTTTTTAAGAAAATTTGCAATGAGTTTTGACTATTTACTGTTCTAATATGCCATTTTCATGGGATACGTATTTGGCTATCACTTGGGATGTCGGGTATATGTCTTGCAAGAGTGAGGTGTTACAAATTGAGACACCATATGTTAAGTCAGAAGATCAATTTACTGACTTATTCACTAGGGCATTGTGGGGGAGGGGGGGTGGTGGGGGGGGAGCTCAGTTGAAACCTATATATAACAAGCTTGAAGCTTATGATATGAAGAAAAGAATGATCTCTTCTTCATTGTGTGATTTTATCTTTATTCCTAAGATCATTTCCTTATATAATTGGTTTTATATAAAGGCTACAAATGTTTTGAGTTATCATCAAGCACTCAGTTAACTATTCTCTTAGTTTCATAGGTTCCTTATCTTTGTACAAATCATCGAACATTTTCATTGTGCCTAACCTTACTAAAAATTTACTTTTTGTTGTTCAATTTTTTAAAGAAAATTCCTATTTAATTGAATTTAATCCCTCTGGTTATGTTGGATAGGACCTTTCCACCTACATTCCACTTCTTACGGGAAACATCCATAATAATCTCTACCCTCTCAAGGTTCTTATCAATTACATAAATCTTATGAATTTTGTTGCTCAATGGACTTCTTCACACATTTGACATCAGCGCCTTGGTCATTTATATTCTCAAATCTTTTTCAAATTACTTCCATATAATTCAGTGTCTCTTACCCATCTCAATTGTAATCCATGTCTTCCAACCAAAAGTGATTGTCTTTCTTTTCCTACATCTACTAGAGTTTGTATTGCACGTCTTCAACTTATTCATTGAAACATTTAGGAGCTATCTCCTTTATTATCAATTTTTGGTTCAAGATATTTTATAATTTTTATTGGTTATTTTATTCTTTACACTTGAATTTTTTGCTCTAGATCATAAGTCTCAAGCACTATAAAAATTTCAAAACCATTACTGAAAACTTATTCTCAGCAAAAATCAAAATGTTTTTATATAATGAAGCTTTTAAACTCATCAAAGGATCATTTGCTACTTTTCTCACCACTCCAACATGTCTTTTCATAGTTTATGTCCTCATACCCTACAACAAAATGGTATTTCTAAATGTAAAATTCATCATATAACTGAAATAGAAATCACTCTTCTTATTTATAGCTCTCTTCTGAAGATATTTTGATATAAAGCCTTTTCCATATAGTTTACTTCATAAATTTTCTACTATCATCTCCCTTACATTTCAAATCTCCTCACAAATTGATGTTCAACTCTTCTCCCAGTCTTAATCATCTTTGTGTTTTGGGTTACATATTCTATCCTTTCCTTGCTCACATTAGAACTGATAAACTCACACCTAAATCCATCTCATGTGTTATGCCTCCAACTATAAAGGATATAAATGTTTTAATTCCTCCATAAATAAAATTTATCTTTCCTGACATGTTATATTTCTTGAAAATTAATTTCCTACACTGTATCCACACGCCTCTTCCTCTTCTACCACTTCTTTATCTTTACCATTACAAATTCAGTTATCAATTGCTTCTCTACTACTGTCTAGTTCTCCCATCTCACCGATCTCAACTACTTTTGCCTCACCTGTACCTTGTGTATCCTCTTCCCTACCGATTCCTCTTATTCCTCAACTATCATCTTCCTCTTCTCATCTAATGGTCACTCGCAACACTCGACCTTTAAAAACTTTTCCTGACCATATTACTTATAACACTTGTTGGAGAATTTTTTTCTACATTATTTATTATTAATATTATTGATTTATTTGTTTTATTATTTCTAGAGTTGAGACATTAAATTAGCAAGTATGAATAGAATATTGAAATTAGAAATTAGAAATTAGAATGAAGTGTTAGAATTAAATTAGCTTAAGGAGTTAAGTGGCTTAAAAGAGTAGAGTCATAAAAGACAAAAGAAGGGCAAAATTGGGAGAACAAGACTAAGGAGGGGCATAATTGAAAGAAAGAAGCTAAAATTGTTGGACCCCATTTCCGAAGCCCAACATCGGACATAAAAGCGCGATGGTTGGCCCATAACATGACGACATGCACTCGAAAAGATCAACATCATTTCTCATTAATATTCAAAATGTGAGTTTTACAAAGCTTTACTGACATTTCAAACCAAATTACAACCTTGAGTTCAAGAGTCAAAAATACAAAATACACTTGAACCAATAAAATCTGAAATGTAACTAAAGCCTTGACTTCCAAAAATATAACCTGAAAATACATAAATGTGACAAAATGGAGTGTTGCCATAACTCTTGACTTACTCGGTCTCTTGCTCATCACCTGAATGGG
>JAOSBK010000009.1:21758832-21771010 GCA_027568895.1 Erythroxylum shatona | reverse complement strand
CATCAAAGGAGTATCCAATGGGCTCAAATTACTCCTATGCACAGTTCTACTCGATGACACAAACGAATGGGTTGAACCTGGATTAATCAAAACAATTGCATCATCATCAAATAATTTAACCATACCCATCACAACTTCTAGAGCGGTCTTTGCATCCTCTCATTTCATTGCAAACACTTTAGTTGGCGCTTACCCCCTTGATCTTCCTAGAGGATTTACTCTCTTAGCTACCTCAGAGCTACCCACTTCAATTGCGGCCTTGTGTCCCACTGTCTCTTTTCTCTTAGAAGCTTGCATCTGTGTTCCCTCTCTTCTTGCCAGCTTCGGATGTGAATTATTTGAACTGCTTGACACATGTGTATATATGTTTGATTGTATGGTTCATTACCGACGGATATGAATGTATAAACCACTGAGCCATGTAGCTCACCCCACTAATCCCTCCTCAGGTGCAAAACAAGACAAGCGTTGAACCTTACAAGGCATCGGAAACTCCAAGACATTAGACACATTTGTAACTAAATTAGTGGCTAGACTTTTGGATAACTTTATAAGCATATCAAACATTGAGCATCTCATATATTTTGCATCTTGTGTTAAGTTAGGAATGTGTATATTGATATGTAATTAAAGTTATGGATGAACATTTATTTTGTTTAGAAATGAAAATGAGAATTGGAGAATTTCCTTTTGTGTAAGACTATGCTACTTTATAGGTTGAGTATGATAGTTGTGAAAGAGGACTGTGTATGTGCTTATTCTTCCTTGTTGAAATTGCAAATGGGTATTTGCTTTAAAATAGCATATTGGAGATTAGAAAGGTGTATGGGATGAATTACTTGAGGTTAGGTTCAAAGGTTACCGAAAGGCACTTAATAGTGGGTTGATATGAAGAGGTATTGCATTTTGCAAGCTTTCATAAGTGTAGAAGTTGTGTTTGGAATTCAGAGGAAAAACTGTATCAATCTAGGTAGAATTATCTAAAGTGAACTTCATGAAAGTTGTAACTTATCTTTCTAGCTTTCTAACGCTATAAAGTATAAAATTTTTGGATAATGGAGTTGGAAGATATGATCATTAGAAGTTGTGATGCTGTTTAGGATGGAACTTTCGGGACAGACACATTAATTTGAAATTTTGACCCTTATAGAGGCAGAAATTGTTTTTAAGTTCTTCATAGAAGTTGTAGATCTTTCTTTTAGCTTTCTATTGATATAAAGTTTGCAAACTTTGGAGTTCTGGATCAAAAGTTATAGAGTTTAGAAGTTGGGATGTCGGAAGAAGAAAAAGCAAAGGAGGAAGGAGCATTTCGAGATTACAACGCACCGCAGTCGCGAAATTACGCGTCTACCCAGCAGTCGTGATCGCGAACTCGCACGTCCGGCTCGTAATTTGTTATTTTGATGTGTCGCGATCGCGAACTTGCCAATTTTCCTAACTTGAACATCTTGCACTATTTTGGCCATAACTTTTTCATCCGACCTCTAAATGACCTGATTTTTAAAGAATTGGATCCCTAACACATTCCTCTACCTCTCCATAAACATTTATAGGTTTTGATATTAATTTGAAAAAGATTGATTGAATCAAATTAAGAAGATCGGTTAAAAGAGTATGAGTTGGGTATTTTTCTAAATATGCTTCAGTACTTTGGCGATATCTTGATCTGTAGAGATCTAAATGAGTTGATTTTTTTTCTAATTACACTAGAGACATGGAGATACAAATGATCTGAAGAAATAGAATTTCAATTCAGTCCCTAAAACTTTCAATTTCTTGAGTGAATTTGGGGTATGGTGTACAGTCTCGGTTTAGTAATAGCCAAAAAGTATTTGGGCCATAACTTTTAGATTTTTGGACCAAATTGAATAATTTTGGTGTCATTAGAAACCTAAAACAAGGGGGAACAAATGTTCTGAAGAAGTCAAACTGAAATTACAATTGGAAGTTTCCTAAAATACTTTCTTAAGTTATAAGAAATGAGTTTTCCCACGTTTGTAACTCCGAATGTTGGGCTTCAGAAACGGGGTCCAATAACACTAATGTCCCTTCATATTTTTGATCCAGTCCCTACTTTTTTCACTCAAAAAATGAATTTTCTTATTGGAGATAAGCCATGCTTGATGAGTTCAAAGCTTTTAGTCACAACAATACTTGGTCCTTTATTCCCCCTCCTCTAACTGCAAATATTGTTGGCTATAAATAGGTATTCCATACAAAGCTTAATTATGAGAGTTCCCTAGACTATTATAAAGACCACTTGGTAGCTAAAGGCTATCATCAATCACCCGATCTTGATTGCACTGACACATTTAGTCCAGTTGTCAAACCAACCACCATTTGTCTCATTCTTACACTTGCTTTAGCTAAAAACTGGTTCATTAGTCAACTTGATGTTAACAATGCTTTTCTTCATAGAAATTTATAATAACTTGCTTTTATGTAACAACCTCTTAGTTTTGTTGATCCTCACAATACTCATTATGTGTGTCATCTACACACAGATCTTTATAGCATTAAGCAAGCTACTAGAGCTTGGTTTCACCATTTAAGTCATAAACTTGCTAACCTTTGGCTCCCTTCCTCCAAAGTTGATACATCTTTTTTTATTCACTCCACCTCAAGTCACACTACCTTTCTCCTTGTTTATGTGGATGATATCTTGGTCACTGGTTCTTCACAAAAATTTATTTAAACCATCATTGATGCTTTTCACTCTATTTTCACCATCAAAGATCTAGGACCTCTTCATTACTTTTTTTGGCACCAAAGTCACATTTACGTCCACTAGCCTTATTCTCACATAATATAAATACACTTATGACCTTCTTCAACCCTCACAGCTTGACTCTTTCAAACTTGTCTCCATATCCGTTACCCCCTTTCTCCCACTTTATAAAAATCATGGTCTTCCTCTTTCAAATCCTACTGAGTACTATAGTACTTTTAGGGCTCTTCAGTACCTTTTCTAACTACACTTGATATCTAATTTGATGTTAACAAAGTTTCATTATTCTTATACTATCCTACTAATGTTCACTGGATAGCAGTGAAACACATTCTTTGGTATCTTCGCTCTATCTGACCCACAGACTACATTTAACCAAACTCTCTACCTTAACCATCACCGCTTACTCTGATGCTAATTGGGCTAAGTATCCTGACAATCATCCGTCTACATTTTATTATTGCATTTTCTTTGTCTCCTCTTTAATTTCTAGAAGTTTTAAGAAACAACTTACTGTGGCATGATCTAGAACTGAAGCAAAATACAATAGCATTGTTTTAGCTATCATTGAACTATGTTGGCTAAATTCTCCACTTGGTGAACATGGGTTTTTAGATAATAAACCAATTTTGTACTATGACAACATCATTGCTACATTTCTTGCTGCAGATCCTATCTCTTATGCTCGTACCAAGCTTATTGAAAATTTTACCTATTTTGTTCGTGATTTGTTTGTGAAGAAATTTATGTTCATTCATTATATATCAACTTCTCAACAACTTGCTGACATTTTCACCAAATCATTGGCTTCTACTCCCTTTTTGTTGTTACGTCACAAGCTAAATGTTCTTTCAACCTTTAGCTCACAAGGGGCTTATAACATCACATCTTCTAAATCTCTTTAGTTGTAATTACATTAGATAATCTTATCTTATATTAACTTATCTTGGTTTAGATAACAACATATACAATTGGTCGATAAAATCCACAAATGCACATAATCGTTCCTACTACCTACAAATCAAGCATTCTAAGGACATCTCCTACAAGGACTAAGATACTCACTACTGAATTAATCTTAATTACTTGAACTAAAATAATGACAAACTTAAAGGATGATTGGATCAGAGCAGACAATAAATTGTCAATGAAAAGTTATAATATCAATTGCACAAATTTACTTATATTCTCTCTCAAGACATATAAGAATACCTAACTAGTCGATTACCATCTCTCAATGTGAAACCTAACTAGTCAAATTCATTAAGAACAATCAACCATAATTCATCACACTAGTTCAAGATATCTAAATCTAACGTGTTTATCTTCCTAGGGCACAAATCATACTTCACCTCTCAGTTCATCATATGATTCCTAATGCTGCATCTAAGATGATCAAGCATAGAAACAACAATGAAGTTCAAGAATGATAAACATAACCCAAGAACTTTTATTCAACACCAATTAATCCACAGAATATAAATCAATCCTCCAAAGTAGGCTACATCCCAAACCCTAAATGGGGTTTAGTTCAAGAACATGATAAAATAATCTATAAAAAATAAGATAATCAACATCCAAGGAAGTTTTGAGAGAAGATTGAGAGAAAACATAACAAGATTGCTTCCAATGCTTGATTCAATCCTCCTTGGTCTTCTTCTCTTTCCTCTTTTGGGTGCCTCCTTTTATGTAGCATTGTTTTCATTGCAAAACCCCCTCGTTTGGTCTTAAAAATGAGTATTTATAGTGTCATGGCTCAAAGAAACCTAGTTTTTGCCAAACAGGGGAATATGGATCGTAATAGTGTCGTCAAAGTCCATTAGGCGGACGTTAAGTCCGTTGGGTGGACATTTTCTGTCTTCCAAAGTAAATTTAACCAGTTCCATTAGGCGAATTTCATGTCTGCTAGGTGGACCTTCTCAAGTTTCCAAGCTTTCCAGCTCCGCTCATGTCCATTTGAAGGGACATCAAGTCCATTGGGCAGACATACACTGTGCATTTATATAAATGTGCAATTTTGGCTCTTTAGATGACAACATCTCTTCAGGAGTCTTCACAGAAGTTGTAAAACTTGGAGTCCTCTTCGAAAGAATACTTAAATGGCCTTAATCTGACATTCACAGCAAAAGCTATTCCTTTTTCCCCAAAATCTATCCATTCACACCTATTATGCAATAAAGTTAAAATGTATGAGAACACAGAGATAAGTTAGATTAGTTCCCATTCATCCCAAAATCATATATACATAATTTGACTTATCAAATTCTCCTACACTTAAACTATTGCTTGTCCCCCAAGCAAAAGAAAAAGAATACTAACTACTAAATCCACAACAAGTTACTGATTCCACTTTCGTAGGTGTACAGAGGCATTTAGCATATGTCATAAGCCTTTAAACCACTATACATCCATAATGGAGGAGTTATAGTCTCCTGAGGGTTTTCTTAAAATGAACGATACCTACTAACATTTTCTTTCCATCATTCCACACCTAATCATCATCACAACTCAATCCAAAAAGTTGATAACATTATAGGTAAGATTTGAAATATAGACATAAGGCTATATAATACTTCATAAATTAGATCACAAACTAAGAAACAATAAGACACCATAATACTTCAATTAATCAAAATCACATGTCATGAATGAAGTCTCTCATAAAACATTCACTTTCACATATAAGTGTTTAAGGGTGACTCTTAATCATCTTCTAATGCATGTCTTTTACCATAAGCTTGCATCTTATCTACTTCTCCGCTACTCCCATCTATGGCACATCCGTGAATAAAAAAGGTCTTATTCCTTTGATTGTAATAGGGCCAAGGGGTAAAGTGGGATAAGAAAGAAAGGATAGGAATCCAAACATTCAATAATTAGTAGAGCGGAAACTACAAATATTACAATCATCATTAGTAAAATTTATTGAGAAATTGCCCAACAACGATAATACTTAGGAAACTCCACCATCTTTATTATCACAATTTCCATCATTCTTTCACCTTGGAATCTGAAATGAATGTGCCCAATTTTTCAAAACACCATTTAGATGCTAGTTTTTCTTTTCTTTTTTCTTTTTATCTTCACTTTTTTTTCTTTTTCTAACACGCTCCTTCAATTTCCATAAAAAACACCCCAACATTTCTTCCTTTGTATACCTATTAATAAGAATACTGAACGCACAACGTTCATAGCTCAACTAACCATCGAACAAGGGTGAATTTATTTTCCTTGGTTCAAGGTTCTTTGGAATAGGTTTACAAAGAGAAAGACTCAAATACAAACACCAGGCACAAAGGTCACTAGGGGATGGATATATAAAAAGGGTTAGCTTTTTATCACTTTCATGAACATACCATAATATGACTATGTAACCTTGAAAAGATGCAACGCAAGTTCTAGAAGTAAATTACATAGAAGGGAAAATTATATCACTCACAAGAAAAATAAGATTGGGTGCAATCCTTTAGGATCAAAATAGCTCACTTGGTGATGTTTACTCATTCAATAGTATGCTCATTCAATCAATTTAACATTATAACATCCAATTGTGACAAGGTATGTAATTAATATAATCATATTATGCATGTTATTTAAGATCAATCTTACCCATAAGACAATTAACTCATTAAATTGGATTATAATGACAATTAGAATATGAAAGATGTATAAGTATGCAAATATACATGATGAAAATATGCACAGTTAGTTAATGCAAAACTACAAAAAAGGTTAATTATTAGGATTTATTATTTATTATAAATGGAAATTGTAAGATAATTCGATGCAAAATAATGCATGCAAAACCATCAATTTATCCTCCCCTACATTTAGAATCAACATTGTCCTCATTGTTGGGTAAGATTAAAAAAAAGAATAATGCCAAGAACGTAATGAGGAGTAAGGGTAAAGAAACCCCCTGAAATAATCAATTGCATTGTCAAGAAACCAAATTTTGCCCCTTGTATTCTTATCTCCCATCAAGTGATACATGACAAAATTATGGAAATAGAACAAAATAACACTAAAGTCATCCTTATAAGTTGCCAAACCAAACTAAAACATAGGGTGAGATTAAAATAAATTGTGAATCTGAATGCACGAAAGTTAAAATGCAAATGCAATCCTATGATCCTATGGTATATTGCTCTAAGAAAGCCCTCAACATATCTTTAATCCTGGTTTATGAAGCCGCATGATTGCACACTTCAGCTCAAAGATCTCTAACTTCTGCCAAGACTTCTTGCAACTAAGTCAGAACCTGATTGTCCCCTGGGAATGGATTAGTTCTAGATTCTTGTGCAGTAGGTGCATTCAGATTTATCTTGATGCAGATTGACCCAACTGTTAAGAGCATCTTCTCTATAGTTAAATTCCCTCATTTTCTCAACATTGATGACATCCACATCAGTAGTATAGGCCACTTCTTCATTTCTCTTGAGGGCCTTGAGACTCCCAAATAACTAGCTCAATAACACTAAAAATACAAACCTCTTCATCTCAGCCTTGTGATGTACCACTTGCCACATAGAAGCCATTATCATTTGGGCAATAACAATGCCCTGGAATTGGTCATCCGGGAAAACTTCTTGTCCAAAATGTACAAGTCCTCATTACAGAGGTACCTTGAATCATTAGCCTTAGGCATTACATTATACACAAGCAGGAATGCCACCAATCTAGGTCCAATATGAATGGAATTCAATGTATAAAGGTGCGCTGGTTTGTGAATCACCTGGTAGCTCTAATCCCAAGTTGAGACATAGCCTCAGATTTATCCTATTGACTATCTATTATACATCTTGCACATTTGTCAAAGGATGGAACATTTCCTCCCACAAGCAGCTCTAAATGTCTATTAATCAGATCTTCTGTCATGATCACTTCTTTCCATTAACTTGAGATATTTCAATTGAGGAGACTAGGTTTTGGGTAGTTTGGAATGTTGTGGGATGGTGCTATCGAATTGGAAGAGAAGAAAAAAGAAATGGAAATCTGGGTGGAAATGCAAAGGGCGTGAATTGGAAAGAAGAAAATGAGGGAGAGAATGGAGAGAATGTGGGAAAGAATAGAGAAAATGGTGTTTTAAATGTGAGTGCAGGTAATGTCCGTTAAACGGACTTAATGTCCATTGAACAGACCTTCTTAGGTTTCTTATGCTTCGTTAAGGTTATGAGTTTCTTATACTGAACGGACCTTCTCGAGTTCCCTAGAGATTTTCTATGAATCTAAGCTCATCTCCCTTAGTTCACTCCTATTTTGCCCCTTCTAACTACTCAATAATACCATAGGACTATATGCATGATGTATGAATGAAAATAGTAAAAAATACTAAATGAAACAAAGAGACATTACAACTAATCTCCCCACATTTAACATCAATTTTACCTCTAGGATAATTGAGTTATGATCACACTATTCCTCATGCTAATAGGAGGTGTCATTGGGATGTCTCATAAACACTTACTATATGAAACACATAGTAAACTAGAATAAGAAGATATGAACAAAATGATATTAATAAAATAACAAAAAGAGTTAGAAATATTCAGTTGCCTCCCAACAAGTGTTAAATTTAATGTCCTTAGCTGGACTAGGTCACCATGATGTTAATTTGGAATATGATGGTGGAAATATATCTAACCATCTCTCCCTCAAAATAGTGTTTGAGTCATTGCCTATTGACCATAAAGGGCTTTTATTCATCCTCTCCAATCTCCACGACTCCATCGGGGTATACTTTGGTTACCACGAAAGGTCCACATCATCTTGACCACAATTTCCTTGGAAACAATTTTAAACGAGAGTTAAATAGCAAAACTTTTTTACAAGGTTCAAATTCTCACCAAAGAATATGCTTTTCATGGAAAATCTTGGTTCTCTCCTTGTATATTTGAGCATTCTCAAGAGCATCTAGGTGAAATTCGTCTAGTTCATTGAACTTCATCAGTCTCTTTTGTCTAGCCTCTTTAAGATCAAGTTCAACTTTTGAATTGCACATAACGCCCTATGCTCAATTTCAACTGGAAGTTGACAAGATTTCCTAAAGACTAACCTATATGGTGACATGCCCAACTGAGTCTTGTATACTATCCTGTATGCCTAAAGAGCATCATTAAGCTTCAATGCCCAATCCTTTCTTAAGGTATTAATAGTTTTCTCTAAAATTTGCTTAATTTCCCTATTAGACACCTCAACTTGCCTACTGGTTTGAGGGTGGTGGATGGTTCCAAAATTAAAATGACACCCATATTTTGCCAAAAGATATTTAAATTGATGATTATGAAAGTGTACACCATTGTCATTGATTATAGCCCTTGGAACACCAAATCTTGAAAATATGTGCTTCTTGACAAATTTGACAACACTAGTTATATTATTGTTTGACAAAGTTATAGGTTCCACCCATTT
Source organism: Erythroxylum shatona (assembly GCA_027568895.1). Taxonomy (NCBI): domain Eukaryota; kingdom Viridiplantae; phylum Streptophyta; class Magnoliopsida; order Malpighiales; family Erythroxylaceae; genus Erythroxylum; species Erythroxylum shatona. The sequence goes on along the minus strand of JAOSBK010000009.1, from coordinate 21,761,871 downwards.
GGATGCATAATCAACCACCACAAGGATGTGTTCATTACTAAAGGATACTAGAAATGTTCCTATAAAGTCCAGACCCCATACGTAAAAGAGTTTAACCTCTAAAATCCTTGAATGAGGCGTCTCGTGCTTCCTACCGATGTTCCCTATTCTTTGACACCTATCATATGTCATAACAAAAGTTTTAGCATCCTTAAAAAGAGTAGGTCAATAAAAACTGGATTGTAAAGCCTTTTCTGCCGTTTTGTTAACACATGGTGTCCGTTATAAGGAGAAGCATGGCAATGATATTGTACTGCCCGAATCTCCTCATCAAGTATACATCTTCTAATTATCCCATCAACACCTTCTAAAGAGCATCGGGTCTTCCCAAAAGTAATTCGTCACCTCAAATAAGAATTTCCTTCTCTTATATTATGAATAATAACTAGGAATAATATTAGAGACTAGAAAATTAACATGGTCAACAAACCAAGGAACATTTTCCTTAACAAACCACAGATTCTTATCAAGAAAGGCTTTACTGATTGGTTCAGCTCCCATCTTGTCACCTTGCTTAAGTCATGAGAGATGATTAGCCACCTAATTTTTGGATCCTTTCTTGTCTCTAATTTCTAAGTCGAATTCCTATAGGAGTAAAATCCATCTGATCAACCTTAGTTTAGCATCTTTTTTTGTAAGTAGGTATTTCAAAGCAGAATGGTAAGTGTAAATAGTGACTTTGGACCTAACAAGTAAGATATAAATTTATTAAATGCAAAAACGATTGCTAACAATTCTTTCTCTATAGTAGCATAATTAATTTGAGCATCATTAAAAAATTTGATAGCATAATAAATGATATGTAATTTCTTATCCTATTTTTTTCTCCTGTTTTTGTCCTAAGACAACCCCAAGTGCATAATCACTAGCATCACACATCAGCTCAAAAGGGAGATTCCAATTTAGTGCGACCATTATAGGGGATGAGGTAAATTCCTTTTTCAACCTATTGAAAGCATCAAGACATTCATTAGTAAATTCAAAAGCAGCAAAGCACATAAGGGTTTAGAAATCTTGGAAAATCTTTAATAAATATGATAGAACCTTACATACCCATGAAAACTCCTTGTTGCTCTCATCGAATTGGGGGGTGGTAACTTATTGATGACTTAGATTTTTGCTGGGTCCACCTCTATTCCATTATTTGAAATTTTGTGGCCTGATTCCTTCTTGTACCATAAAATAGAACTTTTCCTAATTTAGCACAAGATTGGTTTCTTCACATCTCTATAAAACCTGTTCTAGATTGAGCAAATATGCTTCAAATGAAGAATCAAAAATAAAAAATTCTTCTATAAAGGAGAATATGGACATCATACAGCATTAGAAAGTGATAGGAGTGTTGCAAAAACTGAAGGGCATCCTACAATATGCAAATGTACCATAGGGACAAGTGAAGGTAGTCTTCTTTTGATCCTTTGGGGCTATAGGAAATTAGTTATACCATGAATAACCATCTAAAAAGCAATAATAATCATGCCTAGCTAATCTTTCCAACATTTGATTGACAAAAGGGATAGGGAAGCGATCTTTTCTAGTTGATGCATTTAATTGCCTATAATCTATATAAACCCTCCACTCTATCACAACTGTTGGACCCCGAACTTTTCTGGGAAGTTAGAACTATTAAATGAGAAATTATTAGCAATTATTCATGTGTAAAGGAAACAAGAATTCTAGGTAAGAAATGGTTTAGGTACAAGAAAGGTTATAGGTGAAATGTTGGAAGTCAAAAAGCTGGAAAATGTAGTTGAAACATGTTCATTGAATATGCTTCGGTGTTTTAGCCATAACTTTTTCTTTGGTTATCCAAATGAGATGATTTTTTGTTTGGAGTAAACTAGGGATATAGGGCTACAATTTCTGTTAAAATCTAGTTTTAATTCAGTCTCAAAGAATATCACGTTTTGGATGAAAATCGAGTATAGAATATTATTTCAGTATAAGAATAGTTTTAAAATATTTGGGGTATAACTTTCAAATTACCAAACCAAATTGAACGATTTTCTTGTCACTAGAAAATTAAGACTATGAGGAATATTTTTCTAGTATCAAATTCCATCAAATTTTCCATTATCATTAATTAAGTATTTAGAAGTATAAGATGTGAGTTATAAAGACAAAAGAAGGGTAAACATGGAATGACTAATTAAATGAGGGGCAAAATGGGAAAGACAACAAAAATTTTGTATTAAAATTTGAAGAAGAAGAGAGAATGTCGTGAGTGTGAGAAGAGATGAGAAGAGAAAACGTGAGAGAAAGAAAAGAAGAGAAGAAAAATCGAAGAAGTTAGGGAAGAAGGAGGAAAATCGTGGGAAAAAGAAGAAATCAAGCTTCTTAAGGTAAGCAATCATCTTTTCTTCTTACTTTATTAAAAAAATGGGTTGTATTGAGAGTGAAGGAGTAGAGAGAGAAATAGGTTTTGTGTTGGAAGATGATTTAAGAGAACCCATTGTTTTTCTTTTGGGTTTCTAAACTAGGTAAGGTGGATTATGGGTAGGTTAGATTTGAACTTGATTTGTATTAATTTCATTTTTTTGTGATTTTGAAGTTTTAGGGATTTTATTGAATGGGAGATTTGTTTTAGGAAATCAAGAGAAACCCTATCCAAGAGCACGAGGAAGGGAACATTTGAGTTTGGATTTTCAAGAAAAAACGAGGTGGGTTTCATGTTTATAATTGAATAATGAGCCAATAAAGTTTTTGCAAATCAAGAGAATAAAAATGATTTCAATTACTTCATAAATGTGCATATATTGCTTTTAAGTGATTTAAAGAATTTGCTTTTATGTGTGTACATGCTTAATTGATTTGGTTTGAATTGTTGTGAATGTGGGTAATATGTTTATAGTTGTTGTGTGATGGGTAAATGCCCTACTTATGTGTTTATGCTTAAATTGCATGAATTTGAATTGTTGTGAATATTTGAAAATGCATGATGAATTATGACCATGTTATACCTTGAAAAAGGTTATGACATTTTGAATTGAATGAAAAGAA
>JAOSBK010000009.1:21735508-21749219 GCA_027568895.1 Erythroxylum shatona | reverse complement strand
CACTGAGTTCGCAAAACTCACCCAAAATTTGCAATTATTTTTCAGGACCCAGAAGAATACCCCGTTAGGCAACGGGCATATAGCAGCCGCATGTGAGTGAGAAAAGAGGTCGGGATCAGTTCACGTCTGCATAGTGTCTGATAAAATTGCACTTTTTGAATTTTTGTACAAATGATTAGGTCAATTTGTAAAGTCGTCGGACTGAATTAATTTGTATCTATATAAAGGGCCCCCGTGGTCATTGTATTTACCGGTGATTATGTTTGTTAATTGATTCCCGCTTAGTGTATGTTTGTGTTTTTAAAAAAAATTATACTGAGTTTTGACTGAATGATGTAGCACGCCACCCTCGCAAGGCAGAGACTCGGATATTACCATCGATGTCGGGTTCGGGTCATACGGGAGTGGGGTGTTACATTTAGGGTATAACTTTCAGATTACCAAACCAAATTGAACGATTTTGTTGTGATTAGAAAATTAAGCAATGGGGAACATTTTTCTAGAAGGATGTGTTATCAAATTCCTTCAATTTTCCCATGATCATTAGTTAAGGAGATAGAAGTATAAGATGTGAGTTATAAAGACACAAGAAGGGTAAATATAGAATGACTAGTTAAATGAGGGGCAAAATGGGAAAGACAACTAAAATTTTGTCTTAAAATTTGAAGAAGAAGGGAGAATGTCGTGAGTGTGAGAAGAGAAGAGAAGAGAAAACATGAGAGAAAGAAAAGAAGAGAAGAAAAATTAAAGAAGCTAGGGAAGAAGGAAGGAAATTGTGGGAACAAGAAGAAATCAAGCTTCTTAAGGTAAGTAATCATCTTTTCTTCTTACTTTATTAAAGAAATAGATTGTGTTGAGAATGAAGGAGTAGAGAGAGAAAGGGGTTTTGTGTTGGAAGATGATTTAAGAGAACCCATTGATTTTTTTTTTTTGTTTCTAAACTAGTTATTGGGTTTTCTAACCTAGATGGATTATGGGTAGGTTAGATTTGAGCTTGATTTATGTTAATTTCATTTGTTGTGATTTTGAAGTTTTAGGGATTTTATTGAATTGGAATTGAATGGAAGATTGGTTTGTTATTTTAGGAAATCAAGAGAAACCTTATCCAAGAGCAAGAGAAAGGGAACATTTGAGTTTGGATTTTCAAATGAAATGAGGTGGGTTTCATGTTTATAATTGAATAATGAGCCATTAAAGTTTTTCCAAATCAACAGAATAAATGATTTCAAATACTTCATAAATGTTCATATATTGCTTTTAAATGATTTAAAGAATTTGCTTATATGTGTGTATATGATAAATGGATTGGATTTGAATTGTTGTGAATGTGGAAAAATGCATTGTGATATATGATCATGTTATGCCATTAAAATGTGTCATGGCATTTTGTATTAAAAAAGAGGAAAAAGAATGAGAATATGAAAATGTATGGAAATGAATTGAGCATTGAAATTTGATTGTGTTTGGGCAAGAGAGGAACGTTTCATTAGTCAAGTGCATGTTGACCCATATCCTTCTCCCGACTGCCCGCTTGAGGCTACGAGATCCTGAGAAATTGGGCTCGTTTTGTTCACGGTATAAACTTTGGTTTCTCCATTTCATTCTACGGAACTCTCGAGCTATTGTGAATTGTCAAGTTGATGAATACATGATTTGTATTATTGTGAATTGGTTAAGAACTATGTTTTTCTTGAATTCAATAAGAATTTTCTATGACAAATGAATAATTTCAATGGTTTTGCTTGTTATTGATTATAAACTGTTACCCACGAGCTTTTAAGCTCATCCCCATTCTCCTTCCCCTCTTCAGGTGAAGAAAATGGGATCGAGTAACTAAGAGACGAGGCATCATTCTATTTTTGCAATGTTTCTGTATATTAAGTTAGATTTTGTAAAAGTAAGACTTTAGATGCATTTTGAGAATTATTGGATTTGGTATCTTTTGTATTTTGGATTTCGATACCGATGATGTAATGTGGTTTGGAATGCCATTAAAGCTTTGTAAACTTCTATTATTATTGTTAATGAAAGATGAATTGTGTATGGATGTTGTTGGGATGGAATTGGATACACTTGAAGAAGTTATCCACTTTAGTTGATAAACTTTGAACATGAACTGCTGTTGCTTATAAGTGAGATATTATGGAAAAAGTAAAGATAGGATTTTTATGAATGATGCGAATCAGTTGTAAGGGATAAGTCAAAAGAGTAGTGATTAGGGAGTTTAATGAAGTGAAGTTGGTAGTTGAATGGATATGCTCATGACTTTCCAAGTTGTACATTGAAATTTCAATTTTCTTATAAAGGTGAAATTAGGTTTCTGACTTCAGTGGAAAATCTGGATTGATCTAGGCTAAATTAGACAAAGTTGTCTTCTTGAAAGTTGTAGCTTATCTTTCTAGCTTTCCATTAATAAAAAGTATGAAATTTTTGGACAATGGAGTGGAGACATATGATCATTAGAAATTTTTGATGTTGTTTAGGATGGACTTTTAGGACAACTACATTGATTTGAATTTTTGACCCTTATAGAGGCAAAAATTATTTTCTAGGTCTTCATGGAAGTTGTAGGTCCAGAAGTCCTCTTCAAAACGGTCTTTTAATGACTTTAATCTGATATTTATAGTGGAAGTTCCCTTTTTACCAACACAGGTCAGAGAAGAAAAGTAGGAAGGGAAAGTAGCGATCACAACAATGTGTGATCATGACTCTAAGAAGCGATATTTGCTTGATCGCGACTTCATAGCCACGCGTGCACTTAGGTCACGATCGTGCAACGGGTCCTTTTCCCCCAGCTTGAACATGTTCCACTATTTTGACAATAACTTTGTCGTCCGACCTCCAAATGACTTGATTTTTAACACATTCCATTCCTAACACATTCCTCTATCTCTCCATAAAAATTTATACCTTTTGGTATTAATTTGAAAAATATTGATTGAATCAAAGTAAGGGGATTGGTTAGAAGAGTATGAGTTGGATATTTTTATTGAATATGCTTTAGTATTTTGGCGATATCTTGATCTGTAGAGCTCCAAATATGATGATTATTATCTCTAAATAAACTAGGGACATAGAGCCACAAATTATATGAAGGAATAAAATTTTAATTTGGTCCTTAAGACTTTCAATTTCTGGAGTAAAGTTGGGTATAGTGTACTATTTTAGTTTAATAACAGTTCGAAAGTGTTTGGGACTTAACTTCCAATTTCTGAACCAAATGGAATGATTTTGGTGTCTTTAGAAACTTAAGACAATGGAAAACAAATATTATGAATAATTCAAACTGAAATTCCAGTTGGAAGTTTCCCAAAATCTGTTCTGAAATAAAAAATGAGTTTGCTCACGTTTTGTGACTCCGAATGTTGGGCTCCAAAAACGGGGTCCAACAACAGCCTTAGTGGACATTAACTTATTAAAATCATTAAAGATGACAGTCATGTCAGTTTTCCTTGCCACCACCTATACAAGACTTATCTAGGAGCTATCAAAAATAGGATAGATAATTCCTTCATCAAGTAACTTAAGTACATCAGATTACACAACTTCCATCATGATAGGATTAAGTCGCCTCTGATTTTCCATACTGGGTTTGTGATTTCCCTCCATTAAAATCCTGTGAACACAAATAGAAGGGGTAATTTCCTTTATGTCAACAATATTCCATGCAATAGCCAATTTATGTTCATGTAACACCTTTAATAACTTAACTTCTTCAGAGGAATTCAAGAAATAATAACTGGATATGTATTTGATTCTACTAAAAATGCACACCTCAAATGAATTGGAAGTGTTTTAATTCAAGTTTCGGTGGGCTTAATATGAAAGGTAACAATTTAGGTTTAGGCGGGCCTTATTCTTCAATTCGAGGTCTATACCTAAAACCATTACCTACTATATGCATAGTCCACTAACTCATCATTCAATTCATTCTCATCTATTCCTAAAGCTAGGCATGTCTCTGAAGCATCATCATACATTAACTTAGTAATATATTCAAGTGTAAGAGAATCAATTACATTTATTCTATAGGTGACTTCATAAAAAAAGGGTCCCTTTAAAACTTTGAAAAATTAAAAAACCTTTTCCTTATCACTAACTTTTAAGACCAGCTTACCATTTGAAACGTCAATCAATGCTCCACTAGTGGCTAAAAATGGTATTCCTAAAATTATAGGAGACCTACATATCAAAATCCATCTCAAGCATAACAAAGTCTGTTGGAATTATAAGCTTACCAATTTTTACTAGTAAGTCCTCAACTATACAAATAGGGTATCGAATTGATCTATGAGCAAATTGCAATCAAATTATAGTTGGTTTGAGTTCACCAATTCCAAGCCTGTTATAGAGAGACAAAGGAATAAGATTAATATTTGCACCTAGGTCATATAAGCATTGAAAAACATTAGAAGTTCCAAAGTTACAAGGAATAGTGAAACTCCCTGGATTCTTTAACTTAGGGGTATTTATTTTTTAAAATAGAACTACACTCCTCAATTAAGGCTTTCATAGCAAAATTGTCTAGCTTCTTTTTATTGGAGATGATTTCCTTCAAGAACTTGGTGTAAGCACACATCTCAGTAAGTTCTTCAGCAAAAGGGATGCAAATTGGATCTTCTTGAAATGGTCAAGGAATTTCTGAAATTTGGAATCATCATACTTCTTTTTTACCTTTTGAGGGTATGGTATGGGTGGCGGAAAGGAAAATTTTGAAATTGGTGAAGTCTCTTTCTTTGGTTCGGTTTCTTTAGACTCTTTTTCTTTATCCAAATTCACAATTTCAACATTCTTGGTTTCATTTATCTTAGCTTCCTTCTCTTTAGTAGCCACATCTTCTACCACCTTACCACTCCTTAGAAGAATTACCATACAATCTTGTTTTGGATTCACTTACACATTGCTAGGTAGCTTTCCCTTACCTCTTTCGCTTACCTCTTTTGCCACTTGACTGATTTGCACCTCTAAATTTCTGATGGTAGCTTAGTTTGACTAGATGTTCTGCTCCATTCTGCTTATAACTTGAGAGCTAGCTTGAGCACTTTGATCCCTTTTCCTCATAAGTTTAGCAAACACATCTTCAAACCTATCCACTTTTTTCTCCCAAAGGGAATTATTGTTGTGCAGAAGATGAAGGAGGTGAATACTGCTATTTTTGTGGTGCTTGGAACCCATGTGGTCCCATTAGTTTTGCAACCCTTGATTTTTCCATGAAAAATTTGAATGAAAATTCCAACCTTCATTATAGGTTTTTGAAAAAGGATCAAATCTCTGACCTTGTCTACCATTGTTTACATAATTCACCTCTTCCTCTAACATTATTGCTTCAATGTTCATACAACTAGTTGTTGTATGCCCAAATCTACCACAAAGAGTGCAAGGATCCCTACCAGACTTATTGTCATTCATCAACATATTCAATTTCTTATTTATCTTGACAACTTAGTATGCCATGTCAGGTTTAGAACCTACTTTATTAAGAGCAGCAGCTTTGCTCCTAGTCACCTTACAATGTGAATTCTCTGCAACTTTTTGAAAATATTCCATAACTCTTGGGAACCTAGGTTACTAATATTCCCACTAGTGTTTAAATCCATCAAAGTCTAATTGTGATCAGTGAGACCATAGTAGAAAAACTGAGTCAAAGAGTATGTATCAAATCCATAACGAGGGCACTGGTTAAGGAGATCATTAAATCACCCCATGTTTCATGAAATTTTTCTCTTTCTTTCTACGAGAACCAATGTATTATCTTCCTTAGTTCGAGAGTTTTATGGCTGGGTACCACTTCATCATGAAAGTCTCCATTACTTTGTCCCAAGTATCAAGGGAATTTACCTCCAAGCTCAGCAACCAATTTCTTGCTAATCCCTTCATGCAATAGGGAAAACACCTTATCCTTAACTCATCTTCGGACAATCCATACAATGGAAGAGTCTGAACTATAGCATAGAAATCTCTCATAAAGGCTAGAGCATCTTCACTCAGCATTCCATTAAATTGTGGAAACCTAGATAGATGAATATGCTTTAGCTCATAATTCCTTGCTGCCGCACTCATTCGAATGCAAGAAGGGTTGCCAACAATAAATGGCATATGATAATCTCTAATTCTTCTTACCGCAGGATTAATAATCACCGGTTCAGCCTAATTTCCTTTATTGAATTGATCATTCCCCATATCTTGTTCCCCATACAGAATTGGATTTTGATTATTATTTGCCATCTCTTCTTCTTTGGGCATTGTTCCTTTTACAAGTGCGTCCAATTTCAGGATTTAACTCAATTAGTTGATCGTTGTTCAAATTTCTTAAATGCCTTAAGTTCATGCAGCTCCTAAAATAAAACAAAGAGAAAGGGTTTAAAAGTAATTAATGGAAGAAAAAGGTAATTAAAAATAACTAGAATTAATAATAGCACATATAAATTAGTTTGCAACAACAACGTCAAAAACTTGGTCAACAAAATCTACAAGTCCATAGAATCGTTCCTAGTACCTACAAATCAAATATTCCATGGTCGTCTCAAATAAGGACTAAGATACTCACTATTGAATTAATTCTAATTACTTGAACTAAAATAACAAGAAACTTAAAAGATGATTGGATCAGAGCAGACAATAAATTATAAAGACTGTAAATAAATAAATAAGGGAAATTTGATGATTTAGACTTAGGGCTTTGAGGTTCGCCAAATAACAATTGCATAAATTTACTTATATTCTCTCTCAAGACATATAAGAATACCTAACTAGTTGATTATCATCTCTTAATGTGAAATCTAATTAGTCAAATTCATTAAAAACAAGCAACCATAAGTTATCACACTAGTTCAGGATATCTATATCTCTAAGTCTAATGTGTTTATCTTCCTAAGGCACAAATCATACTTTACCTCTGAATTCATCATATGATTCCTAAGGTTGCATTTATGGTGATCAAGCATAGAAACAACAATGAAGTTCAAGAAAGAAAAACATAACCCAAGAACTTTCATTCAACACCAATCAATCCATAAAATATAAATCAATTCCCCAAAGTAGGCTACATCCGTAACTGATGTGAGCTAGAGAGAGAGTCAAAAAGTCAACTATCAGATGACCCATTAACCATGCCAAAGGGACCGATTACTCATTCTAATGCTAATAGGTTAAGAGAAGCTTTTGGTGGGCTTATATGTACCACGGTTGATGAAGAAAAGGCTTTTGGAGATCAAGTCAATCAATAACATCAAGGCAATAACACTATTAATGTGTTCTGACTTGGGACGAAATTCTGACATTGATTCAGGCCTAATCAGCCCAACTTTCCAACATAAAAGTTGTAGATTTTTGTCTTCGCTTTCTAACTGTATAAGATGCTCCTTAAACGGAGGTATGTAGCCTAAGATATGGTTGATTTACTAAAGGATGTTCTGCAGGAAAAATTGTTACGACCTCTTAAGTGACATTTCATTTTTATAGCTAGGTTTTTCGTTTTTAGGCCCACTTTTTAAGACTTTAAAAGGTGGTTTTTCTGCACTTCATAGGGGAGATTACATTGAGAATAGTTTTAGGTCACTTTGTGAGGGATTCAATCCTGAAATACTCTACAAACCGATTTTACGAACTTATTAAGTGATTAGTCGGATTGCATGTGGTGTTCTTTTCATATCTTTGTGCATTTTGGTTTCTGATTGCATTGTTAATCTTGGGTCAAGGAGTCGAAGGATCTTCCAACAAATTTGAATTCTTGAGTTGGGGTTTCGATTTGATCGATCAAGGGGTTCCTAATCGAGTCGATTCTAGGGGTTCTGCATCATTTGGTATCAAAGCTTTGGCTCGGTTTCAGGTTCCTATCCATTGTTCTTATCTTCTTCATTTGCTTTTCTTGTTTCTTTGCTATTTCAATTTTCTATCTACTTTTGTCCTTGAATCCCTTCTACTATTTATTTTGGTCCTTGTTTTATCTTTATCATTCCATTGTCGTTTGTTAACATTGTCTTCGTTGTTCTTGTTTTGTAATTTTATTTCAATTCATACTTCGTGTTGTGTTTGCAGTTAGTTTTTGTTAAGATTGTTCTTGTGGAAAAAAAGTTAAAAATTTTGAAAATTCCAAAAAACGGAAAAAAAATTGAAAAATCCAAAAAATCCAAAAGAGGCCTGAAAAAAGGTGCTTTGTTAACTTGTTGATTGTAATTTGCTGAGATTTTGGTGCAATCATCCAAATTTGCATTATGGGAACTCTCAAGGACAACAAGCTACTACAAATTTCTAGCAATTTAGACAACTATATGTACTTAGACAACATCAACACATAACATCCAATTCTAAAGATAAGTCTTGCTTGGAAGATATAGTTCAATCTTTGGCCACTAAAACCTTGACATTTTAGCGAGATACTTAAGCTAGTATTCGAAATCCTAAAAATCATGTGAGCTAAATGGCAACCATCATTAATCGATTGCAAGCACAAAGTTATGGAAATTTTCTAGCTCAACCAAAAATCAACCCCAAAAAAAGTGCTAAAACTATCATGTTGCATAGTGGTAAGGAATTGAAGGACCCACCTCTTAAAATTTCTAGAAGAGAAGTTAAAGAAGAAGCAACGAAGGAGGTACCTCAACAACTAGAAAAGACACAGACAGATCTGCAGAATTCTAAAGGTAAGGAAGGGGAAGCAAAAGAAGGAAATATGGGAGACTTTTAGGAAAGTTCAGGTAAATATTCCTTTACTTGATGCAATAAAACAGATCCCATGTTATGCAAAATTCCTTAAGGAACTTTGCACTTCAAAACAGAAATTGAAATTTGATGAGAAAGTGCAATTGGGGGAGAATGTCTCAGCGATTTTGCAAAAGAAAAAGCTTCCACTAAAGTGTCAAGACCCAAGTATGTTCACTATCCCATGTTAAATTGGTGATATGAGAATTGAAAAAGCGATGTTAAATTTGGGTGCATCCGTAAATGTCATGCCTTATAATGTTTATAAGTATTTAAACATAGGACCTCTCAAAGAAACTAATGTAATGATTCAATTAGCAGATCGTTCATATGCTTATCCAAAGGGTGTGTTAGGGGACATTTTAGTTTAAGTGGGGAGATGCTTTTTCCAGCTAATTTTTATATTTTGCTGATGGGGAGTGATGATGTATCTTCTTCAACCCCGATTTTACTTGGAAGGCCATTCTTAAAAACCACTAGAAAAAAAAGATGCTTATGATGGGTTATTGACTATAGAATTTGATGGTAAATTAATTAAATTCAATATATACAATGCCATGAAAATTTCGAACGATGAATAACCTGTTGTTTCTGTGGATTTTATTGACACATAGGTGCAAGAAAATTCATTATTAAATGGAAGAGATGAACTAGAAACAATTTTAGGGATAAAAGATGCTTTAAAGTGGTAAGACAACAAGGAATTGTTATTGCCTAACAACGAATTGGGGATGTTGTTTTGTCAATTGGAGAAAACCAAGCAATTGATAAAACAATTGCCATATGTAGAGCTGTCTAGAAACAACACGAAGCTGTTGCCATCGTTGATCCAGCCACTAATGTTGGAGTTGAATAGTTTGTCTAGCCATTTAAAATATATCTTTTTTGGTGAGCAAGACACATTACCTATCATAATATCTAATAAACTTAATCTTTTGTAGGAAAATCAATTGATTCAAGTGCTAAGGGAGCATAAGGAGGCTTTTGGTTAGATAGTGGCAGATTTAAAGGGTATTAGTCCCACCATTTGTATGCACCAAATATTGATGGAAGAGGAAGCCAAGGAGGTGAGGCAACCCCAACTTCGTTTAAATCCAATCATGATGGAAGTAGTGAAAAGGGAAATCTTGAAGCTTCTTGAAGTTGGAATCATTTATCCAATTTCAGATAACAACTGGGTAAGTCCAGTCTAGTTAGTTCTGAAGAAAACTAGGGTAACTGTGGTAGAAAATAGTGATGGTGAGTTAATACCCACTCGTGTTCAAATTGGGTGGAGAGTTTGCATAGATTATAGGAAGCTAAATTTGATTACTAGAAAATATCATTTTTTTTCTTCCGTTTATTGATCAAATGCTTGAAAGATTTGCAGGTAAATCTCACTATTATTATTTAGATGGTTATTCAGGGTATCACCAGATTTTGGTTACACCTCAAGACCAAGAGAAAACAACCTTCATATGTCCATTCAGCACTTTGCTTAAGGAAGAATGCCATTTGGGTTGTGTAATGCACTAACAACATTTCAAACGTGTATAGTAAGTATTTTCTCTAACCTTATAAAGAATTGTATAGATATTTTTATCAATGATTTCATAGTTTATTGCGAGTCTTTTGAAACATGCATTATCAACTTGAAAAAGTGCTTAAACTTTGCATTGAGACTAATTTGGTTTTAAATTATGGAAAGTGTCATTTGATGGTTGATACAGTATCTTCTACAGTATCTTCTAAGGGAATTAAAGTTGATAAGGCTAAGATAGATGTTATTAAATCTTTATCTTACCTTATGACTACACGAGAAGTTCACTCTTTTTGTGGTCTCGCAGGATTCTATCGGCAATTTATCAAGGATTTTTAAAAGATTATGCAGCCCATGTATAGATTACTGTAAAAAGACGTGAAGTTTGATTTTGATGAGCCATGCAAGATTTCATTTGATGAACTCAAGGAACAACTTACTATAACTCTAATTATTCAACCATCGAAATGGGACATTCCATTCGAGCTAATGTGTGATGCTTCTGATTATACAGTTGGAGTAGTGCTAGACTAAAAAGTGGACAAGGTATCTTATGTCATTTACTACGCTTCTATGACACTTAACGATGCTCAGAAGAATTATTCCATGGCAGAGAAAGAGTTTTTTATTTTAGTTTTTGGGTTTGATAAGTCTCGGTCCTATTTATTGGGCACGAAGGTGATCATTTATTCAGACCATGCAGCTCCAAAATATATGGTGATTAAAAAAGAAGCAAAGCTGAGATTGATTTGATGGATTTTACTCCTCCAAGAATTCGATTTGGAAATATGTGACAAGAAAGGAGCCGAAAATTTTATGGTTGATCATCTAAGTAGGATCATTCCAACTAATGCATCTGATGTTCTTTAAGATAAATTTTTAGATAAAAGTCCCTTCATAATTCAACAGGTAATAGCAAACTTTTTGGTGACTAAGTCTTTACCTAGTGATTTATCTAGAGCTGAAAAAGATAAAATTAAACGAGAGGTTAAATATTACATTTTGGATGAACCTCATCTTTGGAAATGTTGTGCTGATCAGATTGCTAAAAGATGTGCTACAGATGATGAAATTTCTTCCATATTAAAATTTTGTCATTCATCTATATAGGGGGACACTTTGGTCCCAAAAGAACAGCTCACAAAATTCTTGAATGTGGATTATTTCGGCCTATGCTATTTTATGATTCCTACATATTTTGCAAGTCTTGTGATCATTGTCAAAGAACTGGTAGCTTAGGATCGAGAGATCAAATGCCACTTACTAATATCTTGGTATGTAAGATTTTTGCTATCTGGGAAATAGACTTTATGGGTCCTTTTCCTTCTTCCTTTGGTAAGAATTATATTTTGTTTACTGTGGATTACATTTCGAAATGGGTTGAAGCTAAGGTTACTTTGTCTGACAATATTAAAACTGTTATAGATTTTGTTAAATCTAACATTTTTGTCAGGTTCGGAATGCCTCGAGCTATCATTAGCAATTAAGAGACCCATTTTTTGCTACAAGATTTTTGAGGCTTTGATGAAGAGATGTGGTGTCACACATCGGATTTCTGCAACCTATCCTCCATAAGCAACTGGAAAAGCAGAAGTGTCTAATGGGGAGATTAAGTTCATACTAGAAAAAGTGGTGAATCTGAACAGAAAGATTGGAGCTTACGATTAGATGATGCCTAGACTGCTTACAAAACTCATAGCCATAACACCATACAGGTTAGTTTTTGATAAGCCTTGTCATTTACCTGTAGAAATTGAGCATAGAGCTTATTGGGGTGTGAAGCAGTTCAATATGGATCAAGTAGAGATTAGTAACAATAAGAATTGCAAGAGTTAGAAGAGATTTGTAATGAATCTTATGAAAATGCAAAAATTTATAAGGAAAAAACTAAAGCTTTTTATGATAAAATGATTTCTCAGAAACAATTTTCAATAGGAAAAAAAGTTCTTCTTTATTTTTCAAAGCTTAAGTTATTTCAAAGGAAATTATGATTCTGTTGGCTCGGACCATTTATTGTTATTAATGTTTTTTCTCATGGTGCGGTAGAAATTCAAAGCTTAGATACTTCAAAGGTATTTAAAGTTAACGGACACCGTTTGAAACCATGCTATGAGAACTCTCCAATCGAGCATGTGGAAGAGATAAAATTGGTATCCCCAACCTATCTCTAATTAGTTAAGTCGTCAAATAGGTCTAGCTAATGACTTAAAAGAAGCGCATTGGGGCAACTTGAAAAAATTCCAGGTTTATTTGGTATTTTTATTTTTCAGTGGTTCTTATTTTTATTTTATTTTGTTAAGTTTATTTTATTCTAGTTATGAATTTGCTTTCAATTGATTTAGCATTTTAAATTTTCTTTTAATTTAAGCAATTTTATTATTTTTTTTAAAAAGAAAAAATTTCCTTCCCACCACAACCATCACTTTAGTTCCCACATTTTTATTCTTCCTCTTTCACTTATCTTTTCTTCCCATTTTCACTCACTTAGATTTTACACCATTATTGTTAAAATCATGAACACCCACACCATTCCCATACAACTCACAACCTTATTCCCTCTTCTTCACTATAAACCACCTATTCCAAATCATGATTATGTTGGTTTCGTGTTCTTTCTTTTAAAGTTTCAAGACTACAATTTCACAAAGCTTGAAGTCATGCCACGGAAGAAGAGTGGATCTCGCAGGTTAGCTTCACCAATCACATCATTTGTTGACATCCAATTGCCACTGAACACCACTACGAACACACCTACTACCACAACACCCACCCCATGCGCACCACCGATTTTGGCTACAACACCAGGCCCTTCAACACAAAACAGAACGAGGAAGGGTAAACAAGTAAAAAATCGTAGCCAATGGAACTCAACAAGTGGAGGCTTCACTGCATTTCAGCTCCTGGAAGACAATGAGCAATTTTAGCAATTTATCCAACATAAAATCTATCCTTGTAAGTATGTTCTTATTGACACTCTTAAAGCTTTACAAGTACATGATCCCTTTAAACAAATGATGGGACCAATTTGCTAGAATGTATTTGCTAAAATTGACTACCTGGCATATGTTAAACTAAAAAGAGAATTTTATAACACATTTCAATTTAATTCTGGTACTACTGTCGCTTGCAACTAAATTTAAAAAGAAAACAACTTTCGTTAATACAACTTAATGTAGTAGCGGAAAGTGAGTATTGTTCCCACAAGGAATGTTTAATAGTAAAGATTAGCGAGTTTAAAACTAAAACAAATAGGGGTGTTTGGTTCACGTAATTTAAGAAATTAGAAATAACAAAAATTAGAAATCAACAAAAGTAATTTTAATAAACAAACCTTGGTTTCGAGTCACCGATGTTATCACACTAAATTGGATCTTTGATATATAATTCAGTTTATGTTGGACCCCGAATTTTATTTAAAATTTGAAATATTCAAAAGTGGATGAGTTGATTGAAATGAAGTTGAAAAGTAAGAATTAAAGAGAAAAAAATGTG
>JAOSBK010000009.1:21700111-21732593 GCA_027568895.1 Erythroxylum shatona | reverse complement strand
AACTCTAATTTAAACTTAATCCCTCCATTTAAATTCCATCAACCTAAGCACTAAAACCTCAAATTATTCTAACCAAAAGAAATTAAGCAACTCAACCTCAAAATAAATTGAAACATGCTTATTCAGTAAGAAAAGAATTCGGGGCCCAACAGCCAATTAGTCTGGAAAGTTGAAGGCTTCTTTTATGAGTCTTTTTCGTTATAATAGAGAGTTGAGCCAGGGTATGAAGTTGGGCTTTATGGCTGTTGAGGAAGAGGTGGTTATAGAGGAAGATAATGCATTGGTACTGGAACAGCACCTAGGATACTATTTGGTAGAGTGCTTCACTGGCAAATTCTCGGGGTTAAAAGCCCTCCAAGATCAAATGGACAAGTGGAATGTCCCTTGTCAGTTCATCCCACATAGCAGGGGTTGGATGATTTTCCTCTTTAACTTTGAGGAGGATCGTATGAGTGTCCTAGTTGGTGGTCCATATGTGTTGTTTGACAAAACTCTGATTCTGAAAACACTCTCGCCAGGGTTCTTCTTTGACTATAAAGAGTTCATGAATGTACCACTTTGGGTTCAGCTCCCTAATGTACTCTTAGACTATTGGCATGAATGGGGCTTATCTAAATTGGGGTCCAGGATTGGGAAGCCCATATATACTAATCAGATCACAAGACAGAAGTTAAGGCTTGGTTATGCCCGTTTACTGGTAGAAGTTGATATGGAGAAAGGTCCGATCTCTAGCTTTGCTGTTAAACTTCCTACAGGGCACAAATATACTCAGAGGGTCATTTATGAGACCTACTCGAATTTTTGTTGCCACAGTCGACAGTTTGGTCATGGCCCTTTTGATTATAAAGGCAGGTCGGGGTCGAAACCACATAAGGCGTCCAAGGCAGATACAGGTACTGCACCCGAGGAACCCGTGCCTCAGACTACCCCAAAGCAAGGGGATAGGACCATGGAAACCATGGTGTAGCGTGGGAAAGGGATACACAGTGACAAAGTTGTGCATCTGTCAACAGCAAACATAGCTGGATATGGTATTATTGCTGAACCAACTGGGAGTGCACCATAGGAGAATCCAGACCTTCGGCTGACTGAGGGTAATATGGCCCCCTCTGTTCTTTAGGATCAGATTACCCAAGCTACTTCCCATTCTTTGCCTCCTGCTCAAACCCTTCCTTCACAGCGGACTAATACCGAAGTCAGGGACCGACCACTCTAAGGGAAATTTGCTCAGGTTAGTGAAGGTCAGCCCTTGCAGCTTATTGCTATAAGTAATAAGGGGAAGGCGGTTAATGTACAAAGTAGTCGACCAGCAGATGGCACTATACCTCAGCTGGTAGGTGGTAAAAAGAATCTTTGGTCTTTGGTTGATCATCGTAGAGGGGATAGGGGTGGAACCTCCGTGCCTCCAAAATGAAATTTCTTTGTTGGAATGTCCGAGGGCTAAATAAGCCCTAGCGACAGGTTAGTATTGCCACATTGATGAGGCATCACTTGTGTAGACTTATTTGTTTATTGGAGACAAGGCTCACTACAGCTAACCTAGAGTGATTTATCTAGAACAGATTCCATGGTTGGCAGTACTGACATAACTTTGATTCTATTGAAAGGGGCCGAATGGTCCTAGCCTGGGACCCTTCTCATTTTATGTGTCATCTTTTGGATCGGGGAGATCAATTTATCCACTATACATTGTCCAACCGCACTACTAAGGAGCAATTTGTTGTCACTTACGTGTACGATCTGTATACAGTTAAAGAAAGAAAAGAATTATGGCTGAAGTTAATAGAGTTAGCCCCGGCTCAGCTAACTCCTTGTTTGATCATGGGGGATTTTAACTGTGTTTGTGCGGCTATTGAACGATGTGGATGTATTCCCTCTTCTGCTTATCTACTGAAAGATTTGCTGGAGTTCCGGCTAACTCTTGGGTTAGAGAATGCCCCCTCGAGTGGGGAATTCTTTACATGGCAGAAAACTTGATAGAGTCCTTCTTAATCAGACCTGGGCTACTAAAGACATCCACTGTTCTGTTACTTTCCTCCCCATGAGGGTGGAGTCAGTTCACTGCCCTATAGTAGTGGACTTTCACTAGTCGGAGGTAGGGGGCCACAAGCCCTTTAAGTTTTTTAACATGTGGATCCATCATTCGGAATTTTCAGCAATAGTTGATAGTGTCTAGAACCAGCCTTGGGTAGGTTATACGCAGTATGTGTTGTGTTCTAAGTTGAAGGCCCTGAAACCTCCCCTTTAGACATCTCAACCGAGAAGCCTATAGCCACATCACTAAAAGAGCGCAGGATGCGCAAGTGGAATTCCAACAAGTATACCAAGCCTTCCAATGCAATCCCGAAAATGAAGAGTTAAGGGTTCAGGTGAACTATCAAAGGAAGAGGGTTATTTTCCTACAAGACGCTAAACGACTCTTCTACCAATAGAAGGCTAAGAGTATACACTTGATGGAAGATGACAAAAACACTAAGTACTTCCATGCCATAGCCAGGAAAAGGAATCGTCTTAATACCATAACTCACCTCACCAAAGACGATGGGACTAAAATTTCCTCCATGCTTGAAGTGATTGACTCTATTGTAAACTTTTATAAGACTCTCCTTGGTTCCTCCCCCTTGGGTTTGCATTGATTCTCAGGTTATATCCAATGGGGCAGTGCTTGATCATAAGTCCCAGCTGAGTTTGATCGAGCCCCTTACTGATGAGGAGATTAAACAGGCATTGTTCAACATTGGTAATGACAAAGCCCCTGGTCCGAATGGGTTTACTGCGACTTTCTTTAACCAACAGCGGACAAGTGTGGGACATAGTGTTCGGGCTGTAGTGTATGAATTCTTTAGGAGTGGCAGGTTGCTCCGGAGCCTTAATCATACCATCCTTACCCTGATCTCCAAAAATAAATCCAGGTCGAGGTGACTGATTTCTGTCCTATTTCTTGCTTAAATGTGGCATATAAGGTGATTGCGAAGATTTTGGCGGCCAGGCTTATCACGGTGTTGGGGAAAATAATTGACTCGACTCAATTTGCCTTTGTTAGGGGTCGGAAGTTACAAGATAATATCTTCCTTGCTCAAGAATTGGCCAGAGGCTATAGTCGGAAACATATCTCTCCCAGATGTGTCATCAAGATTGATCTTACCAAGGCATATGACACAGTTTCTTGGGATTTTCTGCAGGAGATGATGACTGGCCTTGGGTTCCGACTTAAGTTCGTTTCTTGGGTAATGGAGTGTGTTACTACCACCTCTTAATTGGTGTTGATAAATGGCTCCTTACACGACCTATTTCAGGGCCGACGGGGCCTTAGGCAAGGTGACCCTATGTCCCCCTCCTTGTTTCTCCTATGTCTAGAGTACCTCTCTATCTTGCAACTAGGGATGAGGGGGAGGACACTATCTTGCAACTAGTCGATTTTCCTGAGGGGCAATTTCCAGTTCGTTATTTGGGAGTTCCTTTGGCTCCCTTGAGAATTTTAGTGGCCCAATATTCAACCCTACTAGAGATTGTGGAAACATACATCAATGCCTGGAATAGTAAGAATTTGTCTTATGCAGGGAGAGTGACACTGGTACACTCGGTTCTTCAGGGTGTTTTATCATTTTGGTTGCAAGCTTTTCCTGTCCCTGCTATCATCTTAGACAAAATTACTTCTCTCTGTCAATTGTTTTTGTGGGGCAGGAAACACTTCCGAGTTACCTGGGATCATATTTGTGCCCCCAAAGTTGAAGGGAGCTTGGGCTTACGGAATAGAAAAATTTGGAACAATGCTTTATTGGCTAAGGTCTTGTGGAATATTCATGAGGAAGCAAACTCGCTGTAGGTTCGATGGGTCCATGAATACCACCTGAGAGGGATATCGGTTTGTGATTGGCAGCCACACAATCAAGATTCTCCACTCCTTAAGAGGTTGGGTTTAATACGGGACTCCCTAGTACAACATCTGGGGGGTCGGTTGGCAGTAGTTTGGGGAGTTCAGACTCTGTGTGTAGATGTAAGCCTGTCCTCCTCCAAAGTGTATGAGTTGTTGCGCTTTAAACATGCCAAGAGGTCTTGGAAGCCCCTTATCTGGAAATCCTATATTCCACCCAAATTCTCGTTTATCGCCTGGCTCAGCTTGAGAAATCGATTGCCCACAAAAGATAACTTGGCTTTTCTGGACTTGGACTATACATGCCTAATGTGTAATTCTACAGCTGAAACGGTCGAGCACATTTTCTTTAATTGTGCCTTCACGAGGGAAATCTGGCATGTCATCCATTGCTAGCTCGGTATACAGAGGGCTATGACTACCCTATTGGAGCTCCATTAGGTGGATCCGAGCGAATCATCATGGTGCACTTCTCCGCTGCAAAGCTGTCAAACTTGCTTTCCTTTGCTCAATGTACACGATTTGAAATGCCCGGAATGCCATTACCTTGGATAAGGCTTTCATTACTAATGCTGAGATGATTGCTAAGATAACGACGGCTATGTACAAAATCCTATACCATCTCTATCCAGTGGACCTCATTGACTTCTAATGTCAGGTTTCCATACTGACTATCCTCTTGCTTTCATGGCCTAATTTGTTGGTATGATGTTCGAAGTGCTATGTGGTGTGTTGGATAGTGCTGAGGCGTACCACCAGGGTTTTTACATTATTTTGGGTGCTTTTGAGGGTTCAGGGTTGTGGCTGGTAAATTCTTTGAACTGGGATTTTCGGCCTTGTTGAGTTTTTGTATCATTAGTGTAGTTTGTTGCTCAGTTGTTGGTTGGGCCTTTCCTTTGGGTTTCTTTGGATGTACTGGGCTTTTTGGGTGCGTGAGTCCTTTTAGGATTTATAGCACTTTTGGTACTGTTATCTCTTACTTTTAATTGAGGTACGCCCCTTTGATTTTGTACATTTTTTTGCTGATGAATATATTATTTACATTTCATAAAAAAATAAATTTATATATTTTTTCATTCTTTTTGCTTTTTAAATTTTTTTGAAAAGGTTGTATTTCACCTCGGGTGTAATTTACGTCACAGTTTTGGATCCCACGTCGACGGTACAAATAAACGACCCCGTTATCAGTGACTTTGACTAGACGGCGATAAACTAATAATCCCGTGCTTGAGTGCACACATACTCTCATTTGTTTGAACCTTCCGTGATCAATCTTAGGCATTCATACCTGTTTCCGATAGACCGCCGGTTCTAGGATTAGGGTTCAGCTGATGGGAGAGAATCATCAGTACCAGTATTACCACAACGGCCACCAACCGCCGAACTACCACCACCAGCACTACCCATATCATCAGGACAACTTTGTCGACCAGAATCAGGAGTACCACCAATTCAACAACAACCGTGATTACTATTCCAATTATGACTCTAATTGCCAGATGAGTGGTCCGCCGGTTGAGTTACATGGCAGTGGCGGAGGAGGATTCCGGTTTAACGGCCGAAAAAGAGGACGGTATCGTGGAGCTTCTCCGGGTAACCGACCCATTTATCACCTCTTTATTGTAAATGCGTATCATTGATTCTAAGTTGCATGGTGTGATATGTTCTTTTGGGTTGTTAAATGTTCCTTATCGTGAAACAGAGTTTTAATAATATTCGGTTGTTTTCTGTAACTTGATGTTTGCTGCATTTTTTGCTTCTTTTATGCCAGTGAATTTATGAATTTTGCTTTGTTTTCTCCTTCCCTGCTTTTCAGGTCGCAACGATGGCGGCTGTAATGCGAAACTTTATGTTGCACCAGTTCCACGGACAGCAACTGAAGTAGAAGTTAGTTTTTCATTTTATTTGATACATCTGTTTTCTTCCTTTTCTTTTCTTTTTTCAAATATCAAGCAAAAACTTAGTATAAGGATTACTTTTAAATGCTTGCCAATTTTCAAACTTTTGATTATAACTTTTCATCTAGATCCGCACATTGTTTGAAGGGCACGGTAGTGTTGTTGAGGTCATTATACCATGGGATAAGTGGATTAGCCCTGATCAAGGTACTTGAATTGATAATAGATTACTGCTTGTCTTTACTTTAATGCACCTTGATTGATAATAGATTACTGCTTGTCTTTACTTTAATATCTAGCATAGTGATCATTTCACTATCAATCCAATCGACTATTTAAATATTCTGTTCATTGTTGTGATGACTATAGCCTAGCACTTCTTCCAATGTGGAAGCTTGATTAATCTGTCCATTTTAGTCTTCCCTAGTTGCAGTATGGTATTGTTTGTCTTTAACTCATCACAAGAGACATACTCTTAGAAATGAATGTTATATGAATTTCTTTATCGGAATTTGGCATAGCTAACTAGATTGTAACCTTTTTTCCCTTCTAGTGATCTGTGTTTTCCTTAATCTTCACATCTTTAACATTTGGTATATTCTTCCCCTTGTCATTTACCCATTAAAAACTAACTTTTGATGCCTTGTTGATGGAACATATCTGTGGGAGATCATCTAAAGTTGTAAATGTACTCATGCAGGATTTTGTTTTGTTAAATATTTGACACTAGAGGAAGCTGACAGGGCTATTAAGGCTTTAGATAGCCAGTACATTTTTCCTGGGGTAAGTAAATTAGCTGTTAGTTCTGTCAAGAACTTATGCTTTTAATTAAGTTGTTCATTGATTGATGATTGGTTTCAATTCAGCTAGCAGCTCCAATCAAAGTGAGGTATGCTGATGGTGAACGGGAGCGCCATGGTAAGGGAAGGGAATAGCTACATGAGATGTGTGCTTTCCCATTGTACTTGGTATTAATTTCCATGCTTGCATTTAAATGTCAGTCGCACAATCAAGCATACCAATGAGCTTATTCATTGACTTTATGTTGCTAATATTCTTCTTTACTTTCTTCTTATTTTTTTCTGCTGGAAACCCTATAATGTCTACTTCTATATTTATTCCTCATATTGTTATTTGGTAGGTGTATTTGTGGACAAACTCTATGTTGGTTGTGTGAACAAACAAGCTTCAAAAGAGGAAATTGAGGAAGTATGAGCCATCGCTTCTTTCATTTTATTTTGTTTTCTTGAATAATGGGAACATATTAGCTATGAGCCATCACTTCTTTCATTTTATTTTGTTTTCTTGAATAATGGGAACATATTAGCTGATCATTCATGTTCAAGTCTTGGCTCTCATTGTGAATGGTTCAACATGGATCTAATTGAAGAATATGTGCGCGCTTGTGAGTGCATGCAATGGCAAGTGAGGAATGACTGTCCATTATTATTTAATTAATTAAGTAATTTTCTGTGCGGAATTAACTGATTCCAGAGTTGAAGAATGCAAACTTTGCAATTACATTCACATCACATTGTCTTGCTTATGAAAAACAAATTTGCAAATTGCTCGAGTGTCTATATTTGGTACTAGTTGTAATCTTCCTTTGTTTTCATTGGAAATAACTTAGTGGAACTTTACTCTTATGCTATGTTTCTATTGATGAATGCAATTGGTTTGATGTAAATTCTTTCTGTGTTAGATATTCTCTCCTTTTGGCATTGTTGAAGATGTATATATTGCACGTGATGAGCTGAAGCAAAGTCGTGGTGGGTACTGTGTCCAACTGTTGTTTCTTTTGAATTGTCTCTCCTTTGTTTTAAGTACTTTGGTGATAACATATAGGAAGCTGATTTTTGCTATGACGTGCTCTAAGGTGTGCTCCCTTAAGCAAGGATCAGCAGGGGCTTTTTTGATAGGCTACATAAGTATCTTAGTTGTGAATTGTGGGACTTTTTGCTACTCCCTTAATGCTTTATCTATTTTCCCTGTTAATGATATCTCTCATGTTTTCTTAGATTCTCTGCTGCAAACAGTTTGTCTCAGTACTAGTTGCTCTTGATTGGATATTTACATTTGGAGGTCTCAAGAAATGCATCCCTATGTTGGCTATAATTTTGTTGGTTCTGATATGATGACCAATTTTTTTCTGAAGGATGTGCGTTCATTAAGTTTTCTCGCAGAGATATGGCCGTTGCTGCTATTAGAGCACTAAATGGAAGTTTCACAATGAGAGTTAAGTACGGGAATTGTCTTGTTCTCAATTGTTGCAACCCTTCTGGTGTTTATTAGGCTATTAATATATTCTCCTGGTAACTTTTAGGGTTGTGATCTGCCATTGATTGTACGTTTTGCGGATCCCAAAAAGTCAAGGGCTGGAGAAATAAGGTTTACATCTTCCATATTAAGTTCTAGATTCAATTTTCAAATTTGTTAGATTTTCTTGATGTTAAGATAAGGAATGGCCAACTAAACTGAAGATCCGAATCTTTATTTTGCTTTGATTAGGTTGTCATGAATCAATGGAAATTTCCCTGACTTTCTCATCTATTTCAAACTCTGAATAATCTATGTCTTTTTTTAGGGGAAATTGTCCAATTGGTGCTTCAAATTTTGGTTCGTGCTCTCAAGAACCAGCCACTAGGTACAACACATGGCTTCAGTTTCTCCTTCCTTTGTGCTGAATAAGTTCTCCTGAGTTGAATTGTTGCAGGTCAGTAGCCAATTTCGGTGATTCTATGGGAGGACATGCTGTATATCCTATCCCGTCAGCTTCAACATACTATCACGCGCAACCTGTTTCCTACATGGCAAAACAGGAGAATTTAGCTCATCATATCATGGAACAACCACAACCTCCTCTTCAGCAATCACAGTCCGATTTGTGTCAGATGCCACAACCACATCAACAGACTCCTCAGAAATCTTTTCTATCATCACAACAAACACAACCACATCAACAGACTCCTCAGAAATCTTTTATGTCATCTCAACAAACAGATACTGAAATGCAGAAGATGCAGAATGTGGAGCAACTGCAGAATGCAGAGACTTACACAAAGGTGATAATTGTGAATGTTTAACCGAGTGTTTTATCTAAATTAAGTTGGTTTTGGGTCAGATGTATTCCTGTTCAGATGTGTGTTTTGATCTATTAGTCACACATCTTGCATCAACTTTTTCTGTAAATTTTATGTACCGTAACTGAAATTTTTTATGCCTTGTGAGATGCACTTACTGCACTTCGTGTTGGTTATATCCGTATGCATCATGTGGACACCAGGAAAATTTGCAAATTAGTCTTATCAATTAAGTCCATTATATGCCGACTGCCATGTTGAAAAGAGTGATTCTCTTGTTTGTTCAATACTTGATACTCTTTAATCTCATGCATAATGTGGAGAAATTCCAAGATATTTCCATTATGAATTCTATGGCATTTCTTGATTCTCCAAGAAACTAAATGTGATGAGTGATACTAACCTGCAGTTTCCAAGTACTGAAAGCAATCCTCAGACTGCTCTGAATCCCACTGAGCCTGCTGCGACTTCAAGTCCCCAGATAGTGGACTCCCCAGAATGCGATTGGAGTGAGCATGCATGCCCTGATGGTTACAAGTACTACTACAACTGTGTCACTTGTGAAAGTAGTGTAAGCTATCAACTTCTACTTCATTGCATCATCCTGCTATTTAACTTTCAACTGTTTGACAAGTTGCACCTTATTTGGATGGCTCCCGGTGATGGCAATTATGGATTTCCTCCTTGACACTTTCTAAGTAGAGTCATGTTAGATTCTCAAGGTGAAAATTACTTGTGGAATATATTATTACTAAGCCCATCTGATTATTGACCTCTAGTGGGAGAAGCCCGAGGAGTTTGCCTTGTTTCAGCAGCGCATGCAGAAGCACGTAAAGATGCTAACGCCTGATCAGCAACCATTTTCATTGCCTAAAAGCTTCTCAGCCGTAGAAGTTGATCAGTTACAGAAGGTGCAGGTTTCTTAATCATGAACTTTTAAGAAATATTCCGGCTGAACTTTAGGATAATTTTGTAGATAGCTTTCAATATTCCCGGGAATACTTTTCCTGTTATTTGGTACAATGTGGATATGATGCCCGTGGCGAGCACTTCTAATTTAAGGATTGGTTGGAGTTACGGTAATTGCTTTTATTGATTAGGGTTCTTATCAGCTGTTAAATAGCATATAGATATCCATGCTCATAGGCCAAGCAAGTGTTGTCTGCAGGATCCTGAGAGAAACCAGCCCAGTTGATGATCCAACCTGTGTATAAAAAGGTTCTCCATGCTCAATTGCTGCTTACTTGATCTATAGCGTGATAAGAGTATGTAATTTTCGTTTGGTTTCCTTGGGAGGAATTAATATAATTATTGACGAACTTCTGAAGCATCTTGAAGAATAATGCGCCTAAAATGCTTCCAAAAGAAAACACTTTAGATACAAGTTCGTGCCTCAATTTAAAAAAAAGACAAAACTTGCATTATCAGGTTAAAGAGAACTGAGAACAACAAGCGCTAGCCCCTAACTGAATTTGGGCCGAATTATTAAATGGAGAAACCAAGTAGGAACCTTAAAATGATCCAAGGTTTCTTTTTCCAAGCTTTTATTTAATTCTCCACCCTTTCGTGGAATCTAGGCATCACACTCAATTCTGATGCCATTTAAACCTCTCTCCAATACACAAAACTACTCGAAAAGGATGCTGTAAATCAGTTTTCATTACGTTACGTTCATAACTACGTACAAGATTGAAAACATTTTGCCATAATCAAACTCCACATTTCCTAGGAAGGGTTTTGTGGATTCCTAGACAAGGTAAAAACTAGACTAGGCTCTCCCTCTATTAAATGACAACTGAAGGAAACCCCAAAAAACAAACGCACATTCCTTCACCAAAAACAAATGGTGCCGTGCCGGACGAAAAGATAGGGCCACAAGCATTTAAGGCGGTGAAAACCCAATATCTAAATCATCTTATCCTCTACTTCAACAAAAGCATGCATTTAAAAAATAAGAAGAAAAGACGAAGAAGAAGAAGAAGAAGAAGAAGAAGGCCTGATACGAGTACATATAAACTTAACTATACTATAGAAGTCAGCTCCAGACACGAAGAAGAACCCATGTAACAATGGTCTTATCAGGGTTTCTGTCTGAGCGACTAGGGTTCTGAGTTTATCACCTATCAGCAAGGTGATTACATATACTGATAATATAATGACATGTCTTTCATCTACAAGTCAGTGTGAGGAAGCTACAAAAGAAGTAATTTGAAGCTCTCAATTACTCTTCCTTTATCATACGAGAAGGGACAATGTCTTGAAGAAGACCATTATCCTTGGCCAAAGCAGACCGTAGTGCATTGCAAAAGCGCCTCTCACCCAATGAACTAACAATAGAAGAAGTCCCATTATAACCAAAACCCAAATGAGCGAGACTATTACCGTATGATTGCTGGTGCTGTTGATAGAGCGAGAAATTGCTTCTTTGCACTGGCGTAGCAAAAGGAGTTGTGGAAAAACCAGACTGTGGTGGTGCTCCGATAAAACTTGGGCGAGGCATGACTGGACTTGGATGAGTGTGTTGGCCCTCATAAGTGGTCACGACTACACTTGGATCAGTAAATGATCTTTCAATTCTCTTCTTTACATTACATGATGCGGTGGTGCAACGGTAGTAACTCCTAAATCAACACAAATGAAGCATTAGCTTCCGAAATTATCAAAAATCTCAACTTCAAACTTTAATGGATTAGTAAATGTGAAAACATCCCAGTTAAAGTATAGTACCTAGGGAAAGGACTATTCTTCACAGCTTTTTGTCCGTACTTTCTCCATCTGTACCCATCTTCCAGATGATCAACCTCGCTCTTTGTCATGAATGCAAACTTGGGTTCTTTCGGTCTCTTCTGATTTGTCTTCTTTGGCTTCAGCCTTTATGCAAGCAGAGAAAAAAAAAAAACAAAGAAAAAAGAACATGCAGAAGCCATCAATCTTCAAGTTCAAAATTTACTTAAACAATGCACAAACACACGTGTATACTCCTGTTCTTGATCGTATTCCAGATGAGGATGGCCACGCCACTAAATGGAAAACACAAGAGCATATCAAGTATATAGCACCCTATCTTTTTCATCCAATGAGGTCTCTTCTAAACATAAAAGAAAAAGTAGAGAAGTAACCATTGAAGACTCACTCTTTCTTGGTCTTTTGCTGTTCTATTTCCTCATTGTCCCTAGCCTTAACTTGTTCCTCGTTCAAGGCCTCACTAGAAGCGGATGAAATCGACGAAGAATTAGGTGTTGCAGGCTGATTATTCAACAACTCTGACGACTCCATCTTCTTATCAAGAGGATTCGATGCTTGCGCTGTGGATGGCACCGGTAGAATATCAAACAGAGAAGAACCAAATTCCTGCATACCCAGTAGCTCCATGAACCCTAACGAACTCTTATCTCCCTCACACAACTCCAATACGCCCTGTAATGGGTAAATGCTCTGTACATGGTCAGGAAATGTAGAGGAGCCAACCGCGTTCTCTATCTTTACCTCTTTTGTTCCCATAGCTCAATTAAACCACTTCCAAAAACTTCATGAAAAACCTATAGATAAGAAGAGACAAAAGATAAACGCTGCAATATAGATGGAGAGAGAGTCTAGTGTTTGGGTCGTCAGGTTTTTAGGGTTGGTAGGTGTGTGGATCAAAGAAAGAGTATGTTGAAGAAAGTGAACATTTATGAGGCTGTGTGTTTTGAGGTTTTGGACTGAGATGGCAACGCTAGACGCAATGACCGGCAAATGTAGGTCGACATTTTGTACGGACGTTATCAGTTCCGGTCTGAAAATTCAACGCACGAGCCTCGATATGAAGTGGAGAGCCGACCGACAACCCAAGTGGTTCGACCCTTTCATACATAGACTCTTGACTGGCTTGATCAACTGGTTTCCAAGTGTGAACTGGGTTTAGCCACCCGTGAGATGCTCACGGCTTGTGAAATAAAAATGTTAGTGCCTTCACGCATGTGCATGTGGACATAAATGAATCCTGTACAAGATATTAACAGATTCTGTTTTTCACTTTCCAATTAAAAGAATCTCTTTTATTTGCTGCCCTATGACCATACACAACATTGGTTTGTGGATTTCCTTATTTACTTCCACTCGATAAAATATTTAATTCTGAATTACGTATGTATGTTTTAATAATAACATTTTAAGTTGTGAGTTAAAAGTCATTATGTAAATATAATGATTATAGGAGATGTAAGCGTAATTGCCAATAATTGAAACAAATAAGAGCTGTAGCCGTATTTAAATATAATATTTCTAAAATCTTATTAGTATTGGTGAAAGAATGGACGTCATGAATACACGGGAATGATGTTATATTAGTCTAACTTTTGCAACTAAAAATGAATCAAAAAGGTAAGGCATTTGATGATCACTAAGAACAAGAAGTAAATTATATATAGAAAAGACAAAAGGGGGATAACTTGAAATGGGATTAACATGTCAGTGTAGTCGGATACATATATGGATGTGGTGCAGAGAATGCTTGGTTTGCATATCTTTAAAAGCGAGAGAGAGGTGATGAAATGAACCCACAAGGCAGAGAAGGAAAAAAGGGGAAAGATATGGATTTCTCTTTACGAAATTTGGAAAAGTTGATGGCAAACGTGCGGTGGAACCACAGCAGCGTCCCCACTAGTGTTGGGATCGCACGCTGACATAATTTGCGTGTAATTCATTCTCACCCCTTTGCATGCCTCAATTCCATTATTTGCTTTCTCACTTCTTTCCCTCCATAAATTTACTTTCGTGTCTTCCTCTGGTTAAACATTTCATATGTTTACTTGTACTTGTTTCACTTATCAAACCCCCCCCCATATATATTTCTCTCTTTTTCCCAATTTTTATATCATAGGCTTCAGTATACTGAAGACAGAAAATGTACATCCAACCTCAGAATCCCCGTACAAAGAAAACCCACGAGACATGTCTTTTTCTTTTCACAGCTATCAGATATTCAAATACCTATATATTCCCATTAATTGTCATTGACATCACCGTAAAAAAACCTATCACATTTAATGTGGCTGTCTCTGTAACTTCCAGTCTACGTAAAAAAACTCTAAAACTACCGGAGACTTTGCTTTATCACTATAAGTTAACCCTAGCTTCATTCCATTCTAAACTAAATCTTGATCTAACAAATGTTAAATGTATACATTTTACTCACTGTACGTTCAATAAATACTGACTGAGGTTCTATTACTAAAGAAAAAAATAAATATTTAATCTTTTGTGACTTCCACAGTTCGATGCGCAGGGCCGTTGGGGACGTTGGCCGTTATGTGTATCACACGTATTTATTCGCGGGCCCTACACATGCACCGCCACTGATGCACGAGGCTGATCTGACACTCTACGATGCTCTTGCTTGCACCGTAACACGTGCCCAAGTTTGCGCCGCAGAGTTTGGCCACCTCCACCGCCAATTTTGAATCGATTCTACGTCACTGTATAAAACTACACGTGTTTTTTTATTATGTATTTTATCAGATTACACATTCTTTTTGAGGTTTCATTGGAAACTTAAATGACTAACGATTCGACTACTAAAACTAATGACATGAAAACTTAACCGTTGTTTAATATAAAATGGTATATAAATTTTAGGTTAATCTTTATTTTAAAACTTATGTGGTTCGTATATTTCAAAACTTTAAGATATTAAATTATAAATATAAATCTTTTATAATTATTACATTTGAACATGAAACTTGGAGGGAGCACTAATTCTATACAACAATTACTGAGTTGTCAATCTTTAGGTTATCCGAATCGTGGACAGCCATTTAACGCGGTTGGTAATTAAGAATATTCTGGGATTTGTCTTTCTGATAAAAATCACACATGTATTATCTAATCAGTTATAAAAAAAGTATATATGGAGCGTACCAATAATAATATATAATAAGTATCCTGCTTAGTACCGTAGACCAGAAGATTAGATAAATGAGCTAGGTGTTTGACTAGAAGTAGAATTTGCCTTCTTGGATACGTTTGGGAGCTCGAAAAGAAGAG
Organism: Erythroxylum shatona; assembly: GCA_027568895.1. NCBI lineage: Eukaryota > Viridiplantae > Streptophyta > Magnoliopsida > Malpighiales > Erythroxylaceae > Erythroxylum > Erythroxylum shatona. The sequence goes on along the minus strand of JAOSBK010000009.1, from coordinate 21,717,717 downwards.
ACAAGAAGATACAGATAAATATGTTAAAATACATACATGTTTTTGTTCTTTTCCGCCAAGTCATTGTCTTCGTTACCAGCTCAGTTTGTGGACACAGAGTTCGATGCTTTGACTATGGTCACTTATCCTTCCAATTTTGATACCTATCTTGTACATATCGCTCTACTTTGGTCAAATCTTTGAATATTTCCAGGGATTGGTGGGAGTAGGTTTTCTTTTCATGTTAGAAAACCTTTTTTTTAATGCCATTGTTATCTTAACATAGTAATTAATAATTACAGACTTCTACTTTAAGTTTCTCCCTTTGTTTTGGTCCATGAGACACTTGTATATAAACTAAATGAATGTTGTGTCGAACATAACTTGTATACATTCCTTTTAGTCTATTACATACTTTTGAGTAGTTGAGTCATCATATAATATATTTAAAATAAGTATTTTTATAAATTATTAGGTATTTACATAATATATACTCAAAAAATAAAAAATTCTATCCTTGGATTCCATCTAAGTTTGTTCATGAGAGTTAATTATTGATCTTAATTATTCACATCCTCCATTATTGGTTGGTTAAAGGTATTTCTTACGAGGTAACACATTTCACCTAACCAAATACTTTAATTAGAAAAATAAACAACCAATTTGAACTTATCCCTTTCACAATAAATAAGCACATCTTTCTTTGAAAAATCTTGTCCACAATGCCCGTCTCCTCTTAAGAGACGTTTTGACAAGGAATGGAATCCAAACAAATATCACGCTTCTAGTTTATTATATATGTTTGAATCTCTTCCAAGAAATAACGTACGCTCGTCATGTTGATCGAACATGCTTAATATATAAAAACAGGTATGTTGAAGTGCTCTTACTTTGACTTTGGGACTTTTCCACCATGTGCAGCTAGTCCCTAACTTGGGTTTAATATGAAAATATTAAATTATGAACAGTAGATTGATGATATGATTCACTAAAAAAGATTGTAACCCCCTAAAAAATGCTATAGCTCTTCTTCACGAGCTTGTATATACCAGAGCAATTGCTTCAATTATATGGTGTCATGTCAAACTTCTGGAAGGTCTACTCCATTTGAGAGGGATACGTTGCATATATGAAGATCGCGCGAGTGTTGGATGGACCCATCAGCATCTTCATGACAAGATAAAGTGAGGCATATCTCATCTATCAAGGGCCTAATTTACATGCCCTCCAAACGAACTAGATTGCCTTCCTTGATCCGATCCTACTATAATAACGTGAAGTAGCAATAAAAATAATGCTCCATTGTTCAAGTTTAATATTAATAGGGGTTTAGACTGTTGGTAGAGATGTGGAAGCACCAATTTTCACGGGTTCACTATTACTTAAAATGTAAGTGCACTTCTAATGAAATGCTTTCCTACTGCTATTGCATATTAGCAGCTACAGTTTCTTTCTTTTATGTATTTGGTGCTTTGAACCTGTGAATCTCAAACTTGGAAAGTTCATAATAGCCATGAGCAGAATCGAATCATTGGTCCATTTTCTTGTCAAATTTTGGTCGAGCAATTAGTAAAACATCTCCAATTTTACCATCATTAGACCCACATATGTCTTCCTGATCGGTCCATATCAGACGTACAATGGCATTAATCTAAAGAGCTATCATTCTAAAACTTATGATTTCGGATGTAACAAATACCTTTCTCCAGACATAAACCTGTTATAATTCAAAAAAACCATCATTCATAAACGTGTAAAAATCACGATATCTTATAAAAAAGATCACCTTTTTAGTGTTTCTGAAACTAATGGTGGTGCGAATATCAGGACTATATAAGTTTTCTTTTAATGTTAACTAGAGTTGAAACATTGATGGTATCAATTTATGGTAATCAGGACGAGACATCTTTGCCACTACGGTTTGAGTTTCGGCCCGGCAAGCAAATCTTTACCCTGCCAAAATGGTCTCCTTGACCTATCTTGTCTTTTCCCTACCAGAATATAGTAAAAGGACCTTGAATGCAATTATTAAGACCTTAAATAATTAAATTTTGCGATAAAATATATGACCTGTTTTGAAACTACCTTGCATCTATATACTAGTTAGAGAAAGACTGCCAATCCTAAAACTTCACAAAAATTATAAGCAAAGGTTTAGATGCCTATATGTAATGCATAGCAGAAATTGCAAACATTAACAACAACAATCTCGATCCTTACAACATAAGGCTTCTTGTAAGGAAAAAAAATATCAATTACGTGTAACTTTTTTTTAACATTTTACAAAAAGATTGTTCCATTACTTGAAATTGGGACTCAATAAAGATATGACCTAATTTTGAGGTCTTGCGAAAGCCTGACCATGAATTACCCTTAACAAAGTACTTATTTGGGAGAGTCAATGCAAGTTAATTTGCAAGCCAATGTAGCATTCTTCTAGTCTAGAGGCATTTCTTTTTAAATTTTCTGGCCGAGTTTATCCAAATGAAACATAAGTATGTGACAGTGTCACTATAAGAAAATAACATAATCCGTAACATTTTATTAATTAAAAAACGTCATGAAAAATTTGAATTTTTTTGACGTTTTATGAAAACGTCACAGATTTGTAACACTTTTGCGACATTTTTTAATTAAAATATCACGAAATAAAAACCGCAATGTTTTGTTGAATAAAACGTTGTTGTTGGCGTGGTGGAACTACCTGACCCAAAATTATACCCGACCTTAGATAATAAACCAACCCATCATCTCCTAAACTAGGGTTTTTCATTTTTTCTCAATTCTTCTCTTCATTTACGCAAAATCCCTAAAACCACAACTAGAGAAGGTGAAGCAGGCAATGACGGACAGGCAGACAAAGGAGCAAGCGGTGGGAAGTACATGGTAGAAGCAACACCCCTCATGTTCTGATTATTGCTTATACTAAAATTTCTATTAAAAACTATTTGAAATTCTTTTATGTTTGAATTTTTCATGTTCTCTTGATCTTCAAGCAATAAGTTGAAAACTAAATACGAACTTCGACAAATAAAAAGGAGTGTTAAAATTAAAAGCTTTGTTGGTGGTCGCCATATTTCACCGTTATCATTAGAGCCCTTGATTCTCAGGTTTTCGTTTGCAAGGTATTATTCCCTTTGTTGAGTAGTTATTTATTTATTTATTTGTTTTGTATCTTATCTTTCTACTTGTGCTTGCATTTTCTTATCTTAAAACGACTATGTAACTTAGGGATTCATATCAATCTGTTTGGTTTTAAAATTTTTAGAAAAAATTTTAGGTTTTATTTTATTGTATCGCAGTAATGATGAAAATGGAGAAGTATTGGTTTTGTTCCTCAACTGTATATCCGGGCCATGGAATTCAGTTTGTCCACAACTAAAGTTTTTTTTTTTTGGTCTTTAATGTAGTTCAATTTGGTTAATTTCAAAGCCCCCTCATGGATTTTGTGCCTTTTTATGTTTTAAGTTTGTTGCTATTAGTTTCTCATAGGTTAACATTTCTTATTTTGTCAATCCCTTTATTAGTGGATATATGAAGCAATTGAGTAACTGATGTCTGTAAAATCTAATTTAAAAAGCTTCCTCATTTCCTTGTTTCTTCTTCTAGCCCTTTGAATGATTGAGTTATTGGTTATTTTGTAATTATGACATATATCGAATTAGTTCTTCAATCAACTCCTTGAGGAAATGTACATAGCGAAAATGAAAATTTTAAGTTGTATAACCAGTCAATATTGTTTGCATTAAAGATATTCCATAATGTATATAGTGATAAGCTATTTTTAATTGCAAATTTTGTATTAGATGTCTCATATAATGTGTGCATGAGATTTACTATTTGGAGATAGAACAATTGGGCCATAGACCTGTTGATTAATGGTTCTTTTTTGTGACATTTACTATATTGAACAATATCTGTTCATAAGATTTTATACATTTAATTGCTAAAGTTTAGTTCTAATTTATCGTGCTTTATGGCATATACTATTTCTAAGTGTGAGGAGGAGATAGTCGTGGGCACTAGATTAGATGACAAAGGATGAAGTATGTGACAAAGTCTTGGGCACTAGATCAGATTATATTGTTGGCATGGGAATTGTGCCTCAACTACAAAGGAAGACTTCGGTCAGAATGAGACTTCGAGATGAACTAAAGGAGTCGAAGAAGGTTAATCAAGAGTTACAATCTCAAGTCGATGAATTGAATAAAAAAGTTGAACAAATGCACGATCGACTAACTACCGAAGTCGAATAACAAAAAATTGAATTTGAACAACAACAAAAATTCTTGGAACTTTTATATTCTGCACATAATATTCATTTAGGTTAGATATATGTACTCATATTGATATATTATATACTCATAACTATTTACCATACACTTATGACGTACTTTTGTTATTAATTAGTGTATTATGACATGTTTGCGAATTACAATTAAATAAAGCAGTGTCTGCAGGTATAAAATTTTTGTGATATATGAATAATTATTAAAATTAATGATATACTAAAAATTTGAAGAATTATTAAATAAATAAAATTCATAAATAATATTGAATATTTATTAAACAAATAAGATTTAAAAAATTTGTATTTTAAAAAATAATTATTAAAATTAAACAATTATTAAATTAAAATGATTTTCAAAAAATAGAAAAATATTACAACTATCTGTGATCTTTTTGTATAAACGTCTCAGAAAGCAACATTTCGCGTTGTCTTAAAATCGTCGCGGAATGTGACTTTCTATGACTTTTCCAAGAACGCTGCGGTATATGATTTTCCGTGACGTTTCCAAGAACGTCGTGGAATGTGACTTTCCGTGACGTTTTCACAAAACGTCGCAGAAAGATCATTTTTTTAGTGATGTTAATTAAAACATCGTGGAATGTTTGTGTTTTCTGTAATATTTTATAAGAAACGTCGTAGAAACCTTTTGTCTACATTAAATTTGACAACGTTATTTATGACATTTTTTAAAACGTTGCAAAATATATTCTAAAACGTTTTATGAGATTTTGTGATTTTTTTAATCGTTGCAAATTGTGCTCTTTCTTGTAGTGTGTGACCACAATAGTAATTTGGAGCATTATTGGAAGCCCTTACCAATGATAAAAAAAGGTGACATTTTTAAAGATGTTTCGAATACCTTAATCTTTCAAATGATTTTTATATTGCATTATGTATTTAATATCACATATTTCAACTGTCCTTCGTCTCTTTTTTAAACTATCAATCTTCATCTTATTAACATTTTGGTGGTCAATACTTAAGTGAAAAACTATAATCGAGAAATTTTATTTTTTAAGATGAGTTCAACCTACTAAGTATTGGACTATCATATCGAAAGTTTCAATCATATAACCACCATAACTAAGAAATAATCTATTCCATAAAGTTGAGTGTTTCTCAGTACAAAGAAAGAAAAATCACAATTTCATATGCAAATGAACTTTCATGCAGAGATTTCAGCCTATGTTGTATTCTTAAAAAAGGAGAATACTATCAGTACTTTTATATTCATTTTGTATCAAAATTAATTTCAATAAGTCAACACTTGTTCTATTATGGGTTGTGATTTTCAAAATATAAGCACATAAATTTTTATTAAAATAAAGAAAATAAAAGACTCTATTCAATGACCGCTCCTTCCTGATTGGATTCACGGGGTCAGTGGATCCATTTTTGCATTTCTTGCTGGAGCCCAGATTCCACTCTTTGCACTTGGACTGGACTCTCTCAAGCTCTTACAGCCTTAAACATGGACTGAAACAACTCTCCATGAGATGCAATAAAAAAAAGAAGAAGATGGCAATCTTGTTTTGCTGTGGTGCAATGCTTTCAAAAATTGTTGTCTATTCTATTGAGCATTTTTGATTTGGGATCATGGAAGCACGTCTCGAAGATCAAGTGAGGCAAAAGATGTTTTCTGATAATTTTCTTATAGCTTGTCATCTCCTTTTATTAATAGGCCACTCATAACTTTAATTTCATAATAATTAAATAGATGAATGCAAATAAGGTTCCATGCTTCCCTCAACGTGATCCATGCCTTATTAAATTTTTTTAATGGTAACAGTATGATGTTATAATTTTTTAAACATACAAGTGGTCGAGTTTAGTAAATGTGTTGGTGTGAGAATTGTAGTAATGGAAATTGGGATATACTGGTTAAAACACAACAAAGTTAACGAGTGGATAAGTAGATGTTAAGAGAAACAGGCGAAAAACGAATATACTTGTCTTTAGATTGAACGATTGGGTCAGATCACATGCTCACCTTTTACGTATGGAAATTTCTCTATTCATTAATAAAAAATAACATCTTTTCTCATATTAATCTTATTCATCCATCCCAGATAGATACAGGTACCCTTAAAGGTCTCTTTTTCATATGCTTTTGGTAGTGACCTTTAACATGGGTATGGCTACATGCAGTGACGGAGCCAAGAAGTTAAAATAGGAGGGCCCAAAAATTTAATTTTTTTAAATCTTGAGGGGCCCAACATATCACAGGACTCCAAATAATTTTATCATTGCATATATATATATATATAAATTAAAAATATTTAATATTTAATATTTTTTAAAAAATTTGAGGGGCCCAATGCACCACTGGGCTCCAAGTGCCTCCGTCCCTGGCTACATGCGACCTAAACTCTTCCCTTAAGCCACGTATTGTCTGGTGTGATCTGCAAATCAAAAGTAGCAAACTTAGCTAGTCACTCACACTCTGTATGTTTGCTCCTTCAATCATCGGCAGAGAAGTTCTCTCCAACTGGTAATGTGTCTCTCTATGGAGCACTTAATACCAAAACTGCTAATCAATTCAACGCAGTCTAGCTGGTAGTATAATAAATGTCCATTCTTGAGATTGGGTACTTTTGAAAAATCAATTAAAGGTTGAAGAGCAATTGAAGAAAATAGAGAATCAAGTCACAATATAGAATAATAGTTGTTACCAAAGTATTGTTCTATGTTCAATAGTTGTTACCAAAGTTTGAAAAGCAATTCTTACTGATATATCCAAAAAAAAAAAAGTTTGAAAAGCAATTGAAGAGCATAGAGATTCAAATCGAACTATAGAACTATAGTTGGTAGAGATAAGGGATCAACTGTTAAGCATTACTGAAACTTGAATAGGCTTGACTTCGGATCGATGGCTTTAGGATTGATCGAGTTTTGAGTTGTGTAAAGCTTGATCAAGTTCAAACCTAGGTCGAACATTTCAAGCCTAATCGAACTTTGATTCCAAAAAAGTTTAGGTTGGGCTTGAGCCCTACAGTACCCGTACTTGACTTGACCTGTTACCATCTCTGAGTATGAAATATGTAAACTACTTCATCTTCAACATTATGTTCTCATCCAATATAACTTTCATCTCATGCTTCAACAACTTTAGCTTATGTTAGATTTCATTTTTACTTATTTGTTACTTTATTTTTAGCCTTGTTATAGCTTCTAACTTTTTTCTTCTAATTTTATCATCTTTGGCATGTTCAGAGGAGTTATTATTATTTATTAACAACTTATTTCAAGTTAGAATTTTCTTCCTCAATTTTTGAATGACATTAATTGCCTTAATACTGAATGGACTATCATGCCAAGTAAAAAGCCTGTAACACCTAACCTTGCAAAAAATTATTAAACAAATTTCAAAAAGTATAATATAATAACATTTCACCATTTTCTTTTCTTAAATAATTTAGCTTATTGATTACTTAAGATAATCACAAAACCTTGTTTCTTTGGATTTCTTTTTTACTTTAGATGTGATTATCGAAGCATTCAATCCTTAGTATTAGAACACCATAATTGAAGAAACATTCCAAAGAATTTTTACCAATATTTTGTCCCTATTAGTTATTAATTAATAGAACAATTATAATGTCTTTTAAACCTATTGCTTTATCCTTGTCTTCAATAGTCACCTCAAGTCTTTGAAGGTCGCTGACTATTTGATTGAAAGCATTAACTTGTTACTCCAAGGCTATAATCTCTTGTCTCTTTGGTCTATATAACCTTTGTTTCACAAACATTTATCATTTAAAAACATATACCTTTTTGTGATTTAGGATCGAATAAGTACCCTTTTTATCTGACATACATTGTTATGGTTCTAGCCCCATTTTTATGGGACATTTGTTTAACCAATACCACTAAATCTAGGCTCTAGAGGTCTAAGTCTTCTTCATAGATCAAAATATAAGATTGGGCGAAATTGGGGCAAAAACTAATGAATTGGAGTTGTTTCTAGAAGACACACCTGTGTTTGAGTTAAATAAGCCCGATTCAACAATGGATACGGCCATATGGATGAACATATAAGCTTTTGTAACCATGTGTGGGTTCATTGACGATATTAAGGTTGGACACGCCCATGTCATTGGTAGACATGACCAGGCCCACTGACCGTATAAATCATTGGACTTGTGTATGTTTGCGACGTTGAGTTTTAAGGCTTAATGTCAAACATGGTCACTAGATATGGTTGTTTGGACGACGATAGCCAATATAAAAACCCTACCTTTTACATATAAAAGGCAACTTTTAGAGGTAGCAATTGTACGAGACAGAAATTGAATATCAAAATTAGTTTGGAGTAGTATATGTTTGGATATCAATTTGTACCCAATCCTGGAATCTTATTGGATTAGATATGATTATATTCTAAGGTGTTGTTGAGTTAGGATCAATAGTTTGGAACATAATGTTTCTAAAATTGCTATCTATTTTAGTTGACTTTTTTGTCAGTTTGTCTTGTAGTTTTTTTCTCTACAGTGAAGGTTTTTTTACATTAATTCATGTGTTATATTTATCTTATTTTCAGCTATATAATTTAAGTAGTTTGATTTTGGTTGAGTGGTTTTGTTGACCTTATGAGTGCTATTGCTTAGATTTCAACAATTGATATCAAAGCCATAGGTATGGAGAGTGGCAATAACTCTGTGGTTAAGTTGACATCAACTAACTACTCAATATGGAAGATCTTTTGTATTGAAAAGATCTCTATGTTCTGAACAATGTGGAAAAAAGTATAACATATGATGTTCTATCTAAACCGGAGAAGATGATAGATAAAGAGTGGGAAAAGATGAAGTGAAAAACCTTAGATACAATTGGATAATGGATTGACATCAACAAATTCGAGAGAAAAAAGCTTAGAAACTATTAGACAATAGATTGACGTCAACATATTCAACCACATAAGCTAAGAGATTGATCCTTTCAAGTTATGGAAGAAATAAAAGGGTGGGTCTTTATGAAAGGAAGATCATTCACAGCATGACCTCCTTGATTAAAAAAACTTGTAAGTCTGAAGTTGAAGGCTAGAAACTCAATATCTAAGCTAGTAATTTGAATTCGATATTATATTGGCCATTATATTATTAACTAAAAATTTGTATTAGAAAAGAAAGCTTCATATTGGACTTTAGTACCAGTCCGTATTGGCTATTTTGTCAATATTAACCAATAACAAAAATATCCATCAGAATTATATTTTTCAAAAATTTATGGCACTAAATTGTAAAATTTCTCCTATGTAAAATAATAATTACCTATACATAAAAAGAAATATGATGAAATTGTGTACAATTTATTTAATAAATAAAAAAGATACAAATAGGAATTTATCCAATAATTTTTTTTATGTAATTAGACTTATACAAACTGATCATAGATTATAAATAAAATATTTTTATATCAAATTTATACTATTATAATTTTTTGAGATAAGATAGAAGCAAAGCAAAAAATTATATAACATAATATAATGAGGGACTTTTTTCAATTTTATAAAATTTATAGATTATTTTGTAATTTAAAAAGATATCCAAAATGGTACTTGATATGGACGAGTACCAGTTCTGTCCCATACCAAAATAAGATTAGGTACGATATTCATAACATTGGTCTGAGCATTTTAGTGATTTTTAGGATGCCATCAATAAGGTGATCAATATGAAGATCATATTTGATGATGAGCTACAAGCTCTGTTTTTGTTAAGTTCTTTGCTAGATAGGTAAGAAACTTTATGGGAGACCATTAGCGCGCAACTTTACTTCGGATGGTGTTCTTTCTTTATATGTGATCAAAGAGAGCATGTTTAATAAAAAGATTAGGAGGAAGGAGGTTAGTGTTTACAATGTACAATCTCTTGTGTAGAGGATAGAGGAAAAAAAACAAAAGTAAAGGTCCAAAAAAATGGGGCAAGGATAAGAACAAGTCTAAATCTAGAGATGGCAAGGAGACTAAGACATGACATTGCTGCACCAAACTTGGTCATATAAAGAAGTTCTACTACCCTTTGAAGAGAGAAGCAAGATAGTTAGAAAGATGGAGACGAAAGTAACACTAAAGTAATAGGATGATGAGGTGTCATTAATTTATGCAACCAGTGAATGCCTTCATATTATTTAATCAAATTTCAAGCCGCTTGTTGATATTAGGGCTTCCTACCATTGTGCTCTAAAGAGAGAATAATTCAAAAATTACAGGATTGTTGATTTTGGAAATGTAAAGTTGGTAATAAGAGTTTTGCAAGCATCCTTGGCATGGGTGACATCTATGTTCAGATCCATGTTGGGTGCATGATGATTTTGATATATGTTTGACACATTCCTAACTTGAGACTTAATTTTTTGTCTGCAAATGTGATTGACGAATAATGAAATCATTGCATCTTTAGGGATGGGAAGTAGAAGTTGTCTAAAAGAGCAACGACAGTTGCCTGTGGTGAATTGTGCTATACCCTTTACAAGGCACATTTAAAGGTGTGTGCTAAAGAACTATATGTCATTGAAGAGAAAACTTATTTAGATTTTAGGCAACATAGTTTAAGACATGTTAATGAGAAGATGTTCAATATGCTAGCTGTCAAATTTCTTATCCCTACAAAAGCACTATTTCTCTAAACCTTTTTGCTTATTGCTTGGCTTAAAAATATGATCAATTGTTTTTCCATAAATTCTACCAGAAGGAAGGCCTAGTTAGAGCTATTGTCCTTAGACATGTGTGGTCTTATTGTGATGGACTCCTTGGGAGGCAATAAGTGTTTTGTTACTTTTATCGATGATGCTACACTTAGGTATATATGATAAAAATAAAAAAGTAGGTGTTTGAGATCTTTCATAAATTTCATACCATGGTGGAAAGGGAGAAAGGGAGATAGAGTGAAAGTTAAAGTGTCTGTAAACTAATAATAGGAGTGAGTACATCTCTAATGAGTTTGAGAACTATTATGTAAGATATGACATGACATGATAAGATAGAACTTGACATCCTATTGCGCAATTGTGATGTTGAGAGGATGAATAGAACCATTTTGGAGGAGCTTTATTGCATGCTTCAAATGTCTAACCTATCAAAGTCTCTTTGGGGTGAGGTGGTCAGAACCATTATACATTTGATCAATAGAACTCCTTCAGTCCTTTTGGATCCTAATATTCCTGATAGTGTGGAAGGTAATGATCTGACCTATTTTTATGTGAGGATATTTAGGTGCAAAGCTTTCAAGCAAGTGATAAAGGAGTAAAGATCAAATTTTTGATTTGAAGACTAACTCTTGTGTATTTATTGGATATGGTGATGAGGAGTTTGAATATGAGCTCTACAACCTAGAAAAGCAGGAGGTTACCAAAAGTATTCTATGAGCATGAGATAGGTGTAAATCTCCTACTTCTAGTTCACTACTCCTACTTTCATTGATTAGCCTATAAGTGAAGAAGGCAAAGGACATAAGCTGCTATATGATGATAATGATTAGGTGCAATTGGATGGTGATGAGTCACATGAGTCATATCACGTGGACAATGTAGAAGAGGTCTAAAAGTATCATGAGCAAGGGGAGCAACATGCTTAAATGTTTAATTTGAAGGTCAACTAGAGAAAAGAAGCTTTTGATAATATACCTAAGTTTAGAATATCTCCTAATCATTATTGAGGTGGAGCTAGAGAATTTTCCTAGTCATTATTGAGGGGGAGCTAGAGAATTTTCAAGAAGTGCAATCACTTGAAGACAAAGATTTTTGGCTCAAGGTATTGTACAAGGATATTATTCTTTAAAGAAGAATGAGACTTACAAGTTAGTGAATCTTCCACAAAGATAGGAAGGCATTGAAAAATAAATGGGTGTTTAAGATTAAGAAAGATGACAAAAATTTGGTGGAGCGTTAGGTGAGACTAGTGGTAAAGGGATACTATCATAAAAGGCATCAAATTCAATGAGATCTTTTCACCAGTGGTTAAGATAACATCTATATGCACAATTTTGGGTCGAGTTGCTAGCTTGAATCTTAAACTCGAATGACTTGATGTGAATACTACTTTCTTAGATGGTGACTTGAATGAGAGATATATATGAAGCTACCATAAGGGTTTATAGTTAAAAGGAAAGAGGACTTAGTACCTATATTAAAGAAGAGTCTTTATAGATTTAAATAGGCACTAAGGCAATGATATCTGAAATTTGGTTCATTTATGGTTAATAATTGTTATAAGCAAACATTAGTTGATCCTTATATGTATTTAATAATTTTTTTTGTAATAACTTCATCATCCTTCTCTTGTATGCGGACGATATCTTAATATAGATGATGACATGATTTGCAGGTTAAAGGAGGACTTATCTAAATCCTTTGATATGAAATATTCATATTTTACAAAATAGATTTTTGGTATAGAGATCATTCGTGATAGTAAGGTCATAAAGTTGTAATTGTCATAAGAAAAGTATATTGAACAATTAATTAAGATGTTTAATATAAAGCATACCTGTAAGCAGAAAATGCAATCAGAGTCACAGTTAACTGCAACTCCTACAATCCAGGAGTCAAAGTTGTTGCATATCACATCCAAAATAGATCACGATTGTATAGCAGTTGATTAGATCAAATTCAAAATAGCTCACGATTGTATAACAACATATTAGATTTCATTATCTATAAAGCCCTATAAATGTAACATTTCATTAGTAATGAAAAACACACAATTGCATATTTCTTTATTTATATTTCTTTATATGGTATCAGAGCCCATGGAGGGACAATCTTCACAAATTAAATCCTTTCCTACCATTCCTTCTACTTATTCGTTTTCAGTCAAACTATCCTCTATTAATTATCTCATATGGCAAACACAGTTTGAACCATTATTACATTGCCACAATGTGATAGGTCATGTTGATGGTAGTACAACAGCATCCTTATAGCTTGTTACGGACTCCACCTCCAGAAAGCAGGAACCAAATCCAGAGTATCAAACTTGGTTTCAGCGTGATCAGACGGTGAAAGGTTGCATACTTTCCTCCTTGACTGAGGAAGTTTTTCCATATATCATTAGGAAAAAGACTGCTCGTGATGTTTGGCTTGCATTATCAGAAACTTTTGGATTTGTTTCTAGTGGGAGACAAATTTAGCTACGAATGCCACTTTAGGAATTGAAGAAAGGTGACAAAAATACGTCTCAATTCCTTCGCGAAGCAAAGGTAATCTCAGATGAACTGGAAGCAGCTGGTAAGCCAATGTCCTGTGAGGAATTTTGTGCTAATATCTTTTGCTTGTTGGGTCCAGAATACCACCTAGTGGTGGCTGTTTTGTGAACCTGAACTACACCAGTTAGTTTCAATGAACTTTCCAACCATTTACTTTCTTACGAAACTCCACTTTTCAGTTCTCAATCTGTCTCCCAATCTGTCATGTCTCCTTCTACTAATGTTTCTCAATTAAGTTCACAGAGAAATAATAGTAATTCTACCAATCATCCGAAAACCAATAGCAGTTTCAATTCCACTTACAAAGGGAAAGGAAAAGGTTTTAACAACAATAATGGTAAGCTACATTGTCAGATCTGTGGCTATACCAATCATGATGCTCTCACATGCAAAAAATGTTTTGATAAATCCCATGATGGACTAAAGGCTAATGTTGCACAAACTCAATCTTTCTCCTCTGACTGGCTCCCTGATACTGGCGCTACTCATCATATCACCCCAGAAATTTCAAGCCTTAGCATCTCCAAGAACTATCAAGGATCAGACCATATTGTTATAGGTAATGGTGCAAGTATACGCATCACTAAAATTGGTCATTCTCTACTGCATTTTAGATCAAAAACTTGTGTCCTATCTGATATTTTAGTTGCACCTCATATGCACTATAAACTTTTGTCCGTTCAAAAGTTTGCCAAGGATAACAACTGTTGTTTCGAATTTCATGGTGCTTATTTCCTTGTGAAGGAGGAAACCACACAGAGGGTCTTAGCATGGGGAATCACTGAGGCAGGCATATACAAGTTTGTTGACAGTGCTCATCACAACCCATGCATTCCAGTCCAGGCTTACAGCAGCCAGAAAATTGGAGTTGCAGGCTGGCATTCCAGACTTGGTCACTTAAATTATGATTCCTTACTTTATTTGTTGAAGCATTTTAATTTGCCTTGTTCAGAATCAATAAAGGCTCCCGATAAAAAGTGTGATGCCTGTTTTATGGGCAAAAACTAGTCGCTTGCCCATAAGAACACACTGGTCATATTGCTGCTCGTCTCTTTAGTTTGGTTCATGCTGATATTTGGGTTCCCTCTCCGATTACTGGCTTTAATGGAGAGCGGTATTTTCTTGTCTTAGTTGACGATTGTACCAAGTACACATGGTGTTATCCTTTAAAATTGAAAAATGAAGTTGCTTCTATTTTTCCTATATTTCATCGTATAATTGAATGTCAATTCAATACTACCTTGCAATCTATTCAAATTGATTTAGGTGGTGAATTTGTAGCTTTAAAGTCATACCTTCAATAATATGGAATTGTTCCACGTTTCTCTTGTGCTCAAACACATGAGCAAAATGGCTCAGCAGAAAGACAAATTGTGGACACCACCCTAACCTATTAGCCCATTCCAGTGTTCTTAAAAGATTTTGGCCATACGCTTCTATTACTATTACTTACTTGATCAATCGCATGCCTACCCAAGTCCTATCTAATTTTTCTCCTTATAAAAAACTTTTTCCTCATGCCCCAAATTATATGCTTCTTAAAACTTTTGGTTGTGCTGCCTATCCTTGGCTTCGTGCATACAATAATCATAATTTTGATTTTCGTAGCACTCAATGTGTGTTCTTGGGGTATCCTTCTCCTCACATTGGATATTATTGCTTTGACCTTAAAATCCAAAGGATTTATATTGCTCGCCATGTTAACTTTGACGAAACAATATTTCTTTACCACGTTCAGACACCTTCACTCTTGGGTAAGCATCCAGATCAACAACACGATTTGTAGCAGCCTTGGTTGACCATGCAATGCTCCCTATCACAAACTTGTACACTACCATCTTTACCTGCCTCTGATTCCAATGGAGGTAATATTGTTCTTGCAGTCCACACACAGGCACACAATGTTTTTGATCCACCTGACACTTCATTGCAAGGAGACCTGCCAGCTGTTTTTCAGGCTCCTAACAGGTAACACTCTATGTCTTTGCGTAAGTATACCATGGAAAAACTGGTCAATCAGGCTGTTGTTCTATCCAAACCTACAGAACCTATTTGTTTTTCTCAAGCTATGAAGTCTGAAGCTTGGCGCCAAGCAATGAGTCAAGAAATCAATGCTCTTATCAAACATGGAACCTGGACACTCATTCCTCGTCCTTCCACTGTTAACATTGTTGGAAACAAGTGGGTGTATCGCATCAAAACCAAGTCAGATGGCAATATTGAACAATACAAGGCACGCCTTGTGGCTAAGGGTTACACTCAACAAGAGGGTATTGATTATACTGCTACTTTCTCTTCTGTCATCAAACCCACAACAATCAGAATAGTATTGAGCTTGGCGGTTTGTAACAATTGACCTCTTTATTAGTTGGACATCTCTAATGTGTTTCTTCATGGTAAACTCACTAATGAGGTGTATATGGCTCAACCTAGGGGGTTTGTGGATACTTGCTTTCCAGATTATGTTTGCAAATTGGAAAGATCACTCTACGATTTGAAACAAGCTCCAAGAGCTTGGTTTCAACGTCTTAGTACATTTATTTGTACTCTTGGTTTTCAGGGATCACATACAGATCCTTCTCTCTTTGTAACTCATTCCAAGTTGAACAAACAAACTTTTCATATCATCAAAAAGGAGAAAGACTGTATACACGTTGTTGGGTTAGTAGGTAGATATTTATCCAATCTACGAAAGGTATACTAGGAAGCGGTAAAGTGTATCTTCAGGTACTTGTAGGGTAGTTTTAGATTGAGTTTATGTTTTGGTGGTGGTGAGCTAATGTTATAAAGGTACAAAGATGCAGACGTGGTTGGTGATCTTGATAATAGAAAGTTTACCTTAGTTTATTTGTTCAAATTTTTATAAGGAGTCACTTCTTAGTAATCTAAGTTGTAAAAGTGTGTGGCCTTCTCTACGGCTAAGACAAAATAACATGTAATCAACGAAATTGCAAGTGAGGAGTGGTGGGTGGGTTTTCGATCAAGACTAGGATAGAAAGCATTTAATGCATGACAAGTGTGATTTAATGCCCAAGAGTGGAGTATGGATGTGCGGCAGCTGCAGTTGAACACAATAAGAGACAAGCCCAATGAAAGAAGAAAGGAAAAAGAGAGATGAAATAAGGGAATGGCGATAAGCCAAAAGAAATTTTGTTTTTTTTGTTTTTTTAATTTTCGTTTTTAATTTTTTTTTAAAAGACAAGATAAAAATTAAAATTGCATAATCAAAAAATATTAAATTAAAGTCCTAACTAAACTGAATTAAACATAAAATAAAAATAAAAGAAAATTGTTAAAAACATAAAAGAAAGGATACGAATGGGGTGCCTCCCATTAAGCGCTTATCAAAGGTCATAAGCTTGACCCTTGGCATATATAAATCATCCATTATCAAATGGATGCTTGATTCCAACAGGAAGCATGCTCAAACTCTATGATAAACCTGGAATAACTTCCTGTGAATGCGGGCCCTTCTTAGTACGATGCTCCATGATTTCGGAAGAGTGGAACTTTATCGCTTCACCATCATACTCTAATGTCCACTCGTCTTTTTGGGCATCGCCCTTCTCACACCAGGATGGTCTCTATAAAAGTAACGTCAATGGTTGTAGAGACTCGACATCCTGCCCGTCACCTACGATCTTCAGCTTGCTCGCCCACAGCTCTCCTAAAAACTGTACTTTTTGCGACTCTTCCTGTTCTTCTTCTTCTTGTACCTGTAAACAACTAGAAAAAGGAAACGAAATTTGGTTAGCGATAACATGAACTGCATCGCTTACCTTAGGAGGTTGCACTTCCTCCATCTTTTCTTGAACTGTAATCTCTTCCTCTTCTAACCCTACTTGCTCTTCCTTCTTTACTGTGAAAAGTCGACTTGGAAAATCTTTGGGATTGATTTCTGGTTGTGCTAGAAAATTTTCAAAACTTTGTGCCTCCAATCGATTAACGGCAGCTACAATTTGACTTAGCTGGTTTTCCAAATTCCTTTGTTGATTTTCCAAATTTTTTTGTTGATTTTCCAAATTTTGGATACTTGCTTCAGTATTCTGCTAAAATGTCAAAGTGTTAGCGGTCAAAGTTTGCAACATATCTTCCAAAGAAGACTTACCTTCGACATTTGGTGTCATGTTTGG
>JAOSBK010000009.1:21674509-21685885 GCA_027568895.1 Erythroxylum shatona | reverse complement strand
TATATAATTTCTTAAACATACAAGTGATGTAGTCTAGTACATTTTATTGGTGTGAGAATTGTAGTGATGGAAACTGGGATGTATTGGATAGAAAAACAAATATAAGTTATGAAAAAGTACAGAAATAGATTTCAAAAGTTTTTTTGGTAATTAAAGAAAATATTAATACCAAAATAATTATACAGGAGTTATAAAAAAGTTACATTGAGTTAACTTCAAAAGATAGCTATTGAACACTCACATGTCACAACATAAGCAAGCAATAAATATTGAACATGAGCTTTTATTCTGGTACTTACAAAGTCAGAAGGTAGAGCTATTAACAAATCAATAAAGCAAGCAAACTAGTCTTTTTAACTTATGAAAATAAGATGTTCCATCTTCTCCACATATTTAAGGAGAGATGTAAAGTCTAATATTTGATTATAACAAGCTTTTAATCCATACTAAGCTTCTTTCAATAGCTATTTATGTGTCTTGTTGTTGGCTTTTAAATAATTGAGCATTTATTTCTCTTTAAATTGTGCATATGGTGAAATCAAAAGTCATCTTAAATAATACGTGATCTCCTGGGGAAGGTTAGCGTACGTGTATAGAACTGGCTCATTGATAAAATCCCCTCCCAAATAGAGTTTTGGCAAAAATAATTATGTATATGTTGTATGCTTCAACATAATGCCTTTAAGTATAAATAAGTGAAAAGAGATGATTGCCAGATTCCATTTGATATTATAAAGTCTATAAACAGGATTGAGGATGTTAGAGCTCTTGATTCTATTAATTCTATAATTTTGTTTTTCAAAGCAAGCCATAGAGTAAAAAAAGACTTTGAGGAAAGCTTCCTCCAACCATACTAGGTAGACCTAATTAACTTTAAGGGCATAGGTTCTCAATAGCTCTTTGTAGGAGCTATTTGTAAAGGCACCTGAGGAAGTCTGCACTATATAATTTTATCATATATAAAGGAATAAGAGTTGTAGGATGGGATTCTAGCTTCAAGAATGGAGCATCTTCCTTTTTTAGTATTTAACAATCCATTCATCCCCTTTAACTGGATCTTTAACCTAAACTCTCTCAAGGAACATAAATATGGATTATTGAAAAGAAATGATGATCTTGATTGTACCTCTCTATATGATAAAGCTTTGCTTTCTCTTTACAAGAAGCCCCTTTCAACCGAACATAGTTTCAACTGCAAGTTAACTTTAGCCTTACTAAATACCTCTCTCAATCCAAAATTGTTCTAACTGCAAGTTAAACTTCTTCCTTACTTTACTAAATACTCCCTTCATCTTAAGCATTCCCTTTAGGGACACAGATCATCTATTCTAGCTAACTAATTCATACCATATTTTATTAAATCTCATCCACATATTTATATGGAACTCACATAAATGTGTGGTTAAAATTGACTAGAATAGGATTGGAACACCATTTTTGGCACAGAAGATCTGTTGCCCCCCTCCTCCAACCCCAAAATAATCCCCAAAGGGTTGACTTTTAGGGACGATTTTTGTATATTTGGTGATGATTTTCAAAATCATTGCTAAAAGACTTTTAACTATGTTTTTTTGTTACAATTTTGAAAATGGTCTAAATCGTCATGAAAAGTTATTTTTTAAAAGTCTATATTGTTGTAGTGAGAAAAAAAAATAGAGGAGAGAACTTTGAAAAAATACGTAAACTATAATTATTACTTGTGATAATTGTGAAAAGAAATTATAATCTTTACTCAATTTCATAATACTCGTCTCAAGTTTAAATGGTAACAAAAAATGTTTTAACTTTAGTTTATTACAAAAATAGTCCAACGTTAACTTATCCATTAAATTAGATGATGTGGTAAATTATATAAATTTATATGTTTGTCATATGGTTGCTAAATATCATAGTTTTGTCACTTATGAAATTTAATATTTTAAAAAATCTTTCTTCTTTTTAGTATTTCTCTAACCAATTTTCTTATCATAACTTGAGGTTTTCATTTGATGCCAACAAATGTATATGGGATTGTTTAATGGTTAGTAACATATAGGGACGTTGAAAAACCAAATAGTTTAGCGCAATCACTGCCCTCGATTTTGAACAAGGAGCAAGCTGAGTTTGGAATCGAATCATTTTTCGTTTAGAAATGACCATCAAGAAATTGGCAGAACATCTCCATTTAGGCATACAGGGGCATATCTCCTCATCATAAACAAATACCTCAATCTCCCTCTCGTGGAAAGGGATTTCCAAGCACTATAAGAGAAGCTAAAATTTCCAAATCCAATAAGATGAACTTGTATGGCAGTAGAGGAAGATTTCCCCCATTGATCATAATTATTGAGAAGACTGTACATATGGATACTGAAATTAATGTTAGTTCCAAATCAGGTCCTTTATATTTCATTGGGCATTTAGACTCTGTGACGAAGTACTATAAGCCCAAGTCTAAAAACACAGAAATGAGAAAAACTGCTTAAACATATTCTTGTTTTGAAGATGCAAAATTTATGAAGGCTCCAAAACAAGATGCCAAATTGAAAAATAAAAGCTTGGGTGACAATATGGTTGACTTATATTTAGAGTTTCATAAATATTGACCTATTTTTAATTTATTAAATAATAAAATTTATGCATGACATAACTATCTTACGTGGCAATCACTTGACAAATACATAAATTTGACATGGCTCGCCACGATATCCAGTTTAATAGAAAATTTAACGTCAAGTTATTTTTGCTACAAATTAAAAGTTGTAGTATTTTAATATTTCTTTTTAAAGTTTAGGCTAAAATTACAATGAGTAAAGTTGATTTTTTTTATAATTAACCCTTATTACTTTCATCTGCCAAGGTTGATAGCATATGTACAGTGGCATAACTCTAAACGACTATCATTCTAAAACGTATACCTTTTGTGATTTAGGATGTAATAAACACCTTTTTATCAAACAAACACCATGTTATGGGTCTAGTTTTATTGTATAGACATTTTTTAACCAATACCACTAAATCTAAGTTCTAGAGGTCTAATTTGTCTTTATTGATCCAAAACAAAAATATTAGGCAAAATTGAAGCAGAAACTAATGAATTGGAGTTGTTTTTAGAAGACACGTTTGTGTTTGAGTTGAACGTGCCTGATTCAATAATGGACACAACCATATGGATAAACATATAAGCTTCTATATCTATGTATGAGTTGATTGACGACAGTTGAGGTTAGACATGCCCATGTCGTTGGTAAATACGACTTTGTACACTAACTGTATAAGTCACTAGAATCGTGGATATTTGCAACATCAAGTTTTGAGGCTTAATTATCAGACACGGTCACCAAACACTACTGTGTGGGTGATGATGCTAGTATAAAAGCCTTATCTTTTGAGATATAAAAGGCAATTTTTAGAGGTAGCAACTATTGGTTTGAATATCAATTTGTGTTCAATTTTAGAATGTTACTAGATTAACTAAAATTGTATTATGGGGATTTTTGAATTAGCATTAATAGCTCAAAACAAAAATGCTTATAAAGTTACTATCTAATTTAGTGAATTTTCTTATCGATTTCTCCCGTAGTTTTTCCCTCTACACTAGATGGTTTTTTAAGTTAATTCATGTTTTTTATTTATCTTACTATCATTTATATCATTTGAGTAGTTTGATTTTGGTTGAGTGGTTTTGTTGATCTTATGGGTGTTATTACTTGGAGTTCTACAATGTTTATCAAAGGCACATATATGGAGAGTGACAATAATTTTATAATTAAGTCCACATTAGTCAACTACTCAATATAAAGATCTATAATGGAAGATCTTATTTATTGAAAAAGATCTCTACAATCATATCGATTTGGACAAAAATATAAAAGATGATGTCTCATCTAAATTGAAGAGGATGACAGATAAAGAGTGGGAAAAGATGAAGCGAAAAACCTTAGAAACTATTAGATAGTGGATTGACATCAACATATTTAGGTGAAAAACCTTAGAAACTATTATACAATAGATTGAAATCATCATATTCGACCACATATCCTAAAAGACTAATCTTTTCAAGTTATGGAAGAAATTGAAGGGTCTTGAGAGGAAGACCATTCATAATATGACCTACTTGATCAAAAGTCTTGTAAACCTAAAGTTGAAGGCTAGAACATCAGTGTTTGAGCCAGTAATTTGAATATGGTACCATACTGGTCGATACAGTGGCAACAAAAAATTAGCATTAAACAAGAAAGTTTTGTGTAGAACTTTAATACTAATTGGTACTGGCTCTTTTGATTGGTTCCAATCGTTAACCAAAACATCAATCAATACTAGTCATAATTGTAATTTTAAAAAATTTCTTGGAATAAATTGAAAAAGTTCAAATTTCTTCTATGGAACATAATAATTACCTATACATAAAAAGAAATATGGTAAAATTACATACAATTTAGTTAATAAATAGTAAAGATACAAATACAAATATATTAAATAAATTTTTTATGTAATTAGACTTATACAAAGCAATCATAGATTATATAACTAAATATATTAGTTTAACATAATTTAAATATTTTTTAAAAATGTATATTTTATATTGACAATATATATATACTTTTTAGCA
This sequence comes from Erythroxylum shatona, assembly GCA_027568895.1. NCBI lineage: Eukaryota > Viridiplantae > Streptophyta > Magnoliopsida > Malpighiales > Erythroxylaceae > Erythroxylum > Erythroxylum shatona. Next base: position 21,681,294 of record JAOSBK010000009.1, on the reverse strand, counting down.
TATATAAATGGAAATTATTATAATAACTTTTGAAATATGTAAAAATAATATTTGAAATTAAATTCACCTATCATATATATGTAAAAATTATTCTTAATTTTATATTTATATGAGAGTTAAATGATCTTTTTATTTATCTTAATTTAGTAGAATAAGTGAAAATAGTATTAATAAAATAGAAATATTTTATATCAAATTTATATTATTATAATTTTTTGAGATATGATAGAAGAAAAATTAAAAAATTATATAACATAATATTTTGAGTGACTGTTTTGTAATTTTATAAAATTTGGAGACTATTTTATAATTTAAAAAATTATCCAAAGTGGTACCAGATATGGATAAGTACTAGTACCATATTATTAGGAGAATAAATCGAGTATGATATTCATTACATTGGTTTGAGCATTTTAGTGATTTTTAGGATATCATTAATGAGGTGACTACTATGAAGATCTTCTTTGATGATGAGCTATAAGCTTTGTTCTTGTTGATTCCCTTGCTAGATAGTTTGGAAACTTTGATCTTAACTATTAGCAACTCTACTCAGGATGATATACTTTCTTTACATGTGATCAAAGAGAGCATGCTCAATGAAGAGATTAGGAGGAAGGAAATCGGTGTTAACTAACTCGATTATAAGGATTTCAAAGAGAATATGACTTACATGTTTGTTGATTTTCTCATTATGATGACTATATAATTGGTCCTTAAATATCTCAAGTAAAAATTACTGTGTTTTTATGCTACTTATGACTTATTCAATTTAAAGTAGCTCAACTAGTAATATTTGGATATAATATAAACTATATAAAAATATTTGAATAAGTTAAAAAATGACTCATTATCTTAAAAAATTAGAGAGAATATTTTACTGTTCTTAAATAGTAATGATTTTAATGAATTCTCTAGTTAGAGTGAATTGAAATATCAATTATAATTCAACTACTAATTAACAAGAACGAACATAATAGAATTTAAATAGAGTGGATATTTATTATTTACTCTATGTCCAATTGTAAAATTGGATAAAGAAACAATTAAATTGTATATTATAATTATGTATGGATAGGTTAAGTCAAACTACTTTGACGTTGTTAATATTTAAGTGATCAATGTTGATGACATCGATTAAGATTATAAATTATTTAATTATATAAATAATTAAATGAGTTTTAATTTATCTCATTCTAATTCTAAATTATAAGTAAATTATAATTATAATAGAATTAGAATTCAATTAAAATTAGAACTTTAATTTTAATTGAAAAACCTTATAGCCTTTTCTATAGATAGAAAAAAGATATTAGGATCCCCTCTTTTCACCTTAAAAGTATTTAAGTTTTTTTTTTTAATATGTGGATACCAATAGAAGTCAGACATTTGAACATTTTGCAGTTGACTTTCCGTAGGAATCTGAATTAAGTACATTACAACTCTTTTATTTTTATTCATATTTTCAAGTTATTCAATTAAAGAAATTTGAATGGGAAATCATAAAATAAATTTTTTTTGTTACAATCGTAATTCGATAACGATTAATTTTTTAATAAGAGCATCAGAGCGTCCTTTAATTAATTATCTTGAAGACATTAAGTGATTATTAATAATTTGATAAGTTTTAAAGGTTGTTGCAAAATTTGTATGAGTTTAATTTGATAATAACTTTATTTTCTTGAAAAACCTAAGTTTTGTTACTGAAAATTGCTAAATTTGTCGTTAGCATTATTGTTTGGTTTTTGAAACCATTATGTAATCTTATGGTCTCTAGAAAAACATTAAAGTCGTGTTTGGGAACTAGTAATAAAGAGGTGCGAATGAAAATATAACATTTTCCCTAAGTTTTACTTATTTGGTTACTGAGAATGAATAAATAAGGAATAATAGAACTAAAACAAATTCTAAGCAATCTTGAACTTTTATTCCTAAGGAGATGTGTGCATAAGTTGGAATCAAATATCAATAATAAAAGATAAAAGATATTATTATAATATTATCAAGTTATTGTCAAAATATTATCAGGATATTGATTCTTATCATAATATTATCATCAAAAATTATATATTACAATATTTTTATATTAATTTCTTTAACAATTAATTTATTTTATTTCATTAGCACTTTTATTCTTATCATAAATTTATTTATAATTTTTAAAAATTAATAAATTTATTTTACTTTATTGATTATTTATAAAATATAAAATGTTTTAATTATTCATTTATAACATAAATCATATAATAACTAAATATGAGTAAATTTTTTATTATGATAATAATTGATACCAAATACTAGAATAACTATTATTTTATTTAATTTTATACCAAACATTCATATTTTTACTACCAAGAAGGATATTCTTTTCTCAGGGAAATATTTAGCTATTTAAGTGCTTCATTTTCTTGGTCCCATGTGGAACATCCAAAGGAGTAATGGCTGGTTGATCTAAGTTGGTTTAAGGAATGTAGTGAAGCTTCCCAAACTCCTTTGGTCCAAACTATCTTATTAAAGTTGGAATCCTAGTTCTTCTTGGAGTGAGCTAGCAAGGAGGGTTAAGATTTAAGGTTTAAAAGTGGGGGAAAGTCTTGCTCTAGATTTAAAGCTTACGTGGAAGCCAGGTTGGCAAGGTTGTTGGTTTGAGAGGGAGTAGTTATTAATGGAAAAAAATAGAAAATGAAATAATATGTGATAAGTGAGGAAAAAGCGGGTTACCAGAAGGAGTAGAAATGAACCAAGTTTAGGTGAAAAATGGTGAATTAGGGAGAGTCTAGAGCAAAACTAGTGAGAAGGAAGAGCATCTCTCACTAAGTTTTTTACTTGTTGATCCCAAATCTTTTTGAATGCAATGAAAGAAGAAAACTATTGAAAAACCTAATTAAAGAAGGTTATAACTGGCTAAAACTTGCTAGAGCTTTCTTAGAGATCTTCTAATACAAATATTAGACAAAGTTATAAAAATAAAGTTCTAGATTGATTAAACTTGAAGAATCACATATCTTTTTCTTTACCTATTTGAACACTAGTTCCTAACACTTTTCATAATCGATACTAGTTTTGTTTCACTTCTCTCTAAGATAAATTTAAAGACAAGTTTATAGATCAACTCTGACATTAGTTTTATATTGTATATTATCTTTTAGACCTTAAAAAAGATAGGCAGTTCTGTTATACTTTGTTTCTCAAACTTCTCTAGTTTTTAAACCAAATATAGAACAAAATAATAAAATCCATATAGAATACGTTATAAAGGTATGAAATACCAAGGAAATCAACACCAAATACTATATAAAATACCAACCTTTCACTTACTAAAGAGAGTCTCGTAAATTTATCTCACTAAATCATTATCTCAATAGTAGCATGACAGTCATATGATGATATGATAAAAGATACTTAAACAATTAGTTTAGTACAAGTGGAAGATTGGTTGTTTATGCCCTACAATCAACTTATTGGTTATAGATTATGTGACATTATCAATTGGATGCATTCTTTATCATATGCATATTTGTTTAATTAACTAACATATAAGATATAATATATGTGATAAATATATTTTGCAAATACATTTATAATGAGATTATAATAATGAGATTCATGTTGCACCAAATAAGGATAAGGTCTAAAGAGTAGCAAAAAGTTGCATTCGAGACCAGAGATGGATTATATGAATGATTGGTTATGTCATTCAAGTTGACCAATAAACTAATGACCTTTATGTGCTTTTATAAACCAAGTGCTACTAGCTTTTATAGGTAAACTTATTCTAGTTTATTTTGATGACATCCTTATTTATAGTAAATTTATTGATGAGCATAATGAGTCTTAGAAAGGTGTTTAAAACATTAAGAGATAAAAAATTATATGTCAATTTGAAAAAGTGAATATTTATAACTGAAATTTTTTTATTTCTTAGGTACATTATGAGAATAAATGGTCTTAGGGTGGATGAAGATAAAATTAAATCTATTAGGAAATGGCTTACATTTGATAATGTTGGGGATGTGAGAAATTTTCAATGGTTAACAACATTCTATAGGAGGTTTATCTTTGAATTTAACAACATTATAACTCCTATAACTAAGTACTTAAAAAGGTGTAAATTTAAATGGGAGGAGGAACAAGATTAAAATTTTATTATTATTAAATAAACTTTATGTACCGCTCCTATTTTAGTCTTAATTAATTTTGGCAAACTGTTTGGGGTGGAGTGTGATGCTAATGGAGTTAGGATTAATGTTGTTTTATCCAATGAAAAGAGGCTAGTAGCTTATTTTAGCAATTCGTTGAGTAATGCTAGAGAAAAATATATTACCTATAATAAATGATTCTATGTTATGATTAGGGCATTGAAAATATGGGAACACTATTTGAATGAGAAGGAATTTGTTTTCTATATCGATCACGAAGCCTTGAGACATTTAGGAAGTCAAAAACAGTTAAGAACTAGAATGAAAGTTAGATGGTTAGCTTTTGTTGATAAATTTCTTCTATAATTTTATTTATAATGTGGGAAAAAGTAATGTGGTAATATATATGCATTAAGTAAAAGAGTATATGAATGGCAATGCTAAGGATGGCCCAAACAATATTGATCAAGCTTGGACTCGACTCATCTGATGCCTAATCAGGCCTTAGAGGTAAGAGCCCAAACGCAATTTGGATCAAGGTTGGCGATTGATAAGATTTATGAATATTGAAAATGACATAAGTGCACAGTGTAGCTATATCTAGCATAGGTAACTACGAGTTGATCCCACGAAGAATGTAAGTACTACTAATTACCCTTTTTCTATTATCTAACCTATATATCAGATTGTGGATATTAATTAAAATTTTAACTGAATAGATAAACTAATAATTAAAACAATATTGAACGTCAAACAAGGAAAATAATAAGAAGAATTAATATCAAATAATGGTATCTAGGAAATGAATCCCCTAAGAATCCTTAGTTACTAACCTTTTATTATAAATTATATTATTGATTATTAGATCATGGAAATTCCTATCTTATGTTAATATCTTTTTAAAACTATTAACAACTAATCCATCGTTTGATTACAAAACTCTTTCTAGTTAAAACCCCTAAGATTGCATTATCGATTTATAAATTCTACTATTAGGTTTGACCCTAATCTAGAGGTTTTATGTTGAGCTATCTCTAGGTTTGTTTGTAACTCTTTCCAATTATGGTAGATCTATTCATACAAGAAGATTTCTCAATCTCAATCATATGAAATCAAATCATATGCTAATATTCCAGATATATTAGAACAAGAATAAAGTGCGTAATTAAATTGCAATAAATCAATCAATATAATTGCATAAAATAAAAAATGAAATCATATTGTTATCACAACTTATAATTCATAACACCTGGACATTGAACAAATTTAGTTCCTATCAATAGAAAAAATCCAAAGATAAATATGTAAAAGAACAACTAGAAAATAAAGAAATCATAATTTTAAATCTCCCTTTTTCTTCTAATGAATTTTCTTGCAAGTTTTGATTGGATGAAGCTCTATATCAGATTTCTTGACGTTATCTTCATGTTTTCCTCGCCCCTTGATCAGAACTGTAGCCTCTCTATGTTTCTCACAACTCAAAATCTCTTTAAAACATAGGTCCCCTCTTTTTGGCTCTGTTCATGTCTTTTTATAGTAAAAACTAGGTCTAGGTTATACATGGTCAACTTACATGGGCGTTTAAGTGATTGTGTATTTCCAAGAACACCTGAATTCACGATTTCACATAGGAACGTAGACTTATATAGGCATGTAAATATGCATGACCAGAAATCAAAAAATCTTACCATATTTATAAAGACTTACATTGTTACTTTACATGGTCATGTAAACCCTTAGTTGCTTCAAATCTCATTCCACGCCTCGATTTTATCCAAATTATTCTCCTTTTGGTTCATAGAGACAATTATCACCTACAAATATACTTGGAGCAAATTAAGTACCAAAAACAATATAAAACTGTTAATTAATAAGCAAAATATGTTAAATATGAGTATAATTCTAGTCAAATAAGCATCTATCATTTGGTAGGCTTTTTTAATTAAAATTATTTAAAATTTTTATAACTATTTTTATCTAAAAACCCATTTTTATTTAAAAATTTAATGTTTATTAAATTAAAATTTAAATCCAATTTCTTGATTTGATAAAAACAATTAAAATATATTTGTTTAATTTTTAAAAATTATTATCGCTTTAAATTGTTATATCTTTTGTTTACTAATCACCATTCTACAATGGTGCTTGGTTCATTCAAAAGTCAAAACATGTAAAAGTAATATCAATTTATGAGTTTGCTTACATAACAAATATCAAAGTAATATTATAAAATAATTTTGTTATCAAAACAAAAGAGTATCATAATGATAATATTATGCTGGACCCCGCTTCCAGAGCCCAGCATTTGGAGATAGTTAAAGTCAAATCACATTGCAAATTTTTTTAAAAAACAATTAACGCATACGCAAAAAAATCGATAATCAAATCGGCCCGATTTATTTAAAACCATTTCAGTTACAAAGATGCAAACATTATTGAACACATCAGAGTTTTGGTAATTACTTGGGCCCATCACAGAACACAAAACTTGTTTTCAAAACATCTTTACATTTCAAAAACCACTCCTTTTGGCTTAATACAAATACAAAATACAAACATACACATGATATAATTGAATGCTTATGCTTAAAATGATTCTAGATTACAAAATTTCCTGAACTAACTTCATTTACAAAAGTCTTCAACTATCTT
>JAOSBK010000009.1:21655086-21668093 GCA_027568895.1 Erythroxylum shatona | reverse complement strand
AAATTTCTATCTTTCAACTCCAAGGTCCAAAAATGTCATACTTTATATCAATGAAAAGATCAAAATGCAACCTACAATTTTTATGAAGGACAGAAAATCAATTTGGCCTCTAAGGGGGTCAAAAAGTCACTCAAAGTTTCTGTCCACTAGTGATCATGTCAAACAGTAACAGAAACTTCTAAAAATCATAACTTCCTGTTCCATGGTCCAAAATTTTCATACTTTACATAAATGGAAAGATCAAAGCATAATCTAAAACTTTCATGAAGCACTTAAAGGCAATTCCAACCTCTAACTAAGTCAATTTTTCAATCAAAATTTCTGCCAGAAATTTATCATCCTATACCACATCCAAACTTTAAAATTTCATATCTTGCAATTTCCACATCCACAAATAGCATATTTTACATCATTTAAAAGCTATGAAAAAATTTTATAACTTTCATGTAGACCACTTAAACCAATTCAAACCACATCAGTCCAGAATTTTTCTCAAAACATAGTACCCACAAATCTACACTTATGAGCATTTTTAAAAACGAAGCAAAATAACCTTAACTTCGAAAGATCATAACTTTCAATCCAGATATCGAAAAATGTCATACTTCATAGTGACAGAAAGCTTTCAACAGAAGCTACAATTTTCATGCATATCATTTTATCAAAATCTGCCTAGATCAAGCCAGAAAAATTTACAAAGTTTCAGATCCAAATTGACATTTTCTGCTACTATTCATCCTCAAAATTTTCAGATTTGCAATTCTCCAAAATCTAACACTTTCACTAATCATTTCTTGCTTTTCAACTCCATTTAAAGCAATTCATTCACTATCAATTTCATTAAACTCAAAAACACCCATTTCATGTATTAACCTAAAAAAAATCATTTCAATTTGTTCAAACTAGCATTGCTCACATAAAACATTAAACATAATCATTCAAATTTATAAGTTTTCTTTTCCTTTACACATGACAAATTCAACTCAAATTCCTCATTTGATGTCAAATTATAACTTGCAATTCTAAGAAAAGTTCGGGGTCCAACATATATGGTTGAATAAATTAGCCAAGAGTAGCCCGGGTGCGGCCCGACCCATTGACATCTTAATTTGGGATAGTCTTATTATAATGTTGGTTAGTGGTTACTTATCTCCATTTAGATTGAGGTTTGGATTTTCTATTAAAGCTAGCAGCTAGTTAAACAAAATCTTTTGATTATATTTTGCATTTAATAAATTTATATACCTACATGTTGTTTAAATCAATCATCAATTATCATTGAACTACATGAAAATGACGTATATAGCAAAGATATTAATGTTCTAAACTATTACTTTGAAAGTTGAACCATAACATCACATAATTAATAGTGGAGATACGCTTGGATGTTAATTTCTAAATTTATACAGTAGGCTATTTAATTAAGATGTGATTAAGTAAAGATTTTTGTTTTTTCCTATTTATAACAAGTAAATTACTATAGAATATATTTGTAATCTATTTTTGATAAAAATTAAAAATAAAACAAAAATTAAGAGAAATTGAGGGAAGGAGTATTTAATAATTTATAACCTACAAAAGGAAATCATTGTGCGAAGCAAAGATGACTATCTATATTCATATATTATTTTGCATAATAAGGAACTTGTTGGGGCTTTAAACAAAAACCTCGAAAGATCATAACAAACTACTTAAATGATAAAGATGGCTGGAAGATAACGAACTCATGATTTAACATGAAAAACCCTCTAGTGTAGAGGTAAAATTATAAGATAAAGTGACAATAAAATCCACTAAATCATAAAAAAGATATAAACGATAAAGCTTTACGGCTTTTTTCAATCGAGAACACCTCATAAGATAACTAAAGCTACTCTCTTTTGCTTTCTCTTTAGCTAGCTCTCATACTGCTCTCTTGAGTTCTCTAAAAAATCTTTAGGATTGAACACACACACACATATGTAGCAAAACTAATCTGAACTAATCCTAAAGATCAAACTTAATAAAACTATAGTTGATGAATACTATTTAGACTCTAAAACTCCTCTTTTGTTGAGTGTTTATGTCTCATGTAACGTTTGCCTCTCAAACTTGTCGTTAAACTCTGAAGATAAGGTTTTGTATATGGCACATTGTCACCCATATAAATGTGTATGGTGACCATGTTTGACCTTTAAGCTTTACATCTTAAAATCGCGAAGATACAAGGTTAAAATGAGTTACATTGTCAATGGACACAACCTTGTCTACCACTTACACGACCGTGTCTAACTACAGCGTGGTTGATCTCGAATCATCAACTTTCAATTTTCACACAGTTATAGAAGCTTATATAGTCATGAACACAGTTGTATCCACCATGGATATGATCATGTGCCTTCCAGATATGGGCGTTAGTTTATAAATGGCTTCCAATCATCTTTTTCTACCTCAAATTTACCTAAACTTTGTTCCTTTTGATCTATGAAGATAGCTAAGACTTATAGAGTCCATATTTAGTGGAATTAAATAAACAAATGTTCATAAAATAGGGATGGACCTATAATAAACCCCCTATAACCCATTTTGGAGGAGAAATTTGCCACCTCGTTAATCACTTGAAAGCCATCTTAGTGAGCTTACTACAAATCTCACTTCTAGGAACCATTTTTGTTAATATGTTGGCACCATTATCATTCATGTGAATCTTCTTCAAGCTTAATAGTTGCTCCTCAACCATAAACTACAACTAATGATACCTAACATTAATATGCTTGGTGTGGGAATGATACATGGAATTTTTTCTCAAATCCACTTTGATTGTTATAAAAAAACCATGTACTTATCTTATTCATATTTAATTCTTGGGGAAATCATTTTAGCCAAAACATTTCCTTTCGAACTACCATGGTTGCAACATATTGCACCTCATTAATAGACAAAGTTATATACATCTACAACTTAGATTGCCAGTAAATAACTCCCCCCACGAATTTGAATAAATAGCCTGAGATTGATTTTTTTGATATCGAGATAACCAACCATGTTCACATTTATATATCTTTCTAGAATTAGCTCACCATTTCTAAAACACAAAAACAATCTAGAATATGACCAAAAATGTTTAAAGATCCATTTTACTACTTCCTGATGTACCTTTCCTAGATTGGATAAATGCTCACAAATTCAATAGTGTGTGTGATATCTGGTCTAGTGCATAATATAGTATACATTAAGGAGTCAATAATATAGGAATATGGAATTGAAGACATACTCTCTTTCTCCTTCTCGTTACTAGGACATGCTCACTTGCTTAACTTGAAACGAGCTACTAATAGTGTACTTATTGGCTTGGCATACTTCATATTGAAACTCTCAAGCATTCATTCAAATATCACTCTTGTGAAAACCACGACTTTTTTGCTTTCCTATTAGGAATGATCTATATGCCCAAATTTTGTTTTGTAGGACCCAAATCTTTCATGTTAAAGAAGTTAGACAAGTGCTCCTTTAACCTACAAATCATTCCAGAATCTTATCCTATTATCAATATATCATTTATATATAAGACAAGGGTGATGAAGTTACTAGTAGAGAATTTTTTAGAATACACATAAGGATCAATTAACTTCCACTTATAAACATTTTTTTCATAAATGAATCAAACTTCTCATACCACTCCTTTGGTGTTTGTTTGCTCCTATAAAGGTACTTGTTTAACTTGCATACCAAATACTCTTTTCCTTTGACTTTGAACCCTTTCAGTTGCTCTATGTAAATCTCCTATTCGAACTGGTGAGAAAATCTCATTGAAATCGATACCCTTCTTTTAATTGTTTCCTTTCACCACTAGTCTCTCTATACTTGATTAGCTTGTTACCATCTTTCTTGATCTTAAACACTAATTGCTGCATACTATGATATGAGATTTAACAAATGGATGTGAAAACAACTTTCCTTAATGAGAATCTAGAAGAAGATGTGTATATGAAATAGCCTGGAGGTTTCACATCTCCTAAAAATGCTAGGAAAATCTACAAGCTTCAACGATCAATTTATGGATTAAAGTAAGCTTCAAAGATTCATTTATGGATTGAAGCAAGCTTCTTAGAGTTGGAATCTTCATTTTAATGAGGCAGTCAAAGAGTTGGTTTGCTAAAAAATGAAGAAGAACCTTATGTTCACAAGAAGACTAATGGGAGGGCAATTCTTTTCTTGGTCTTGTATGTAGATGACATACTACTCATTGGAAATGACATTCCTATGCTTCAATCTATGAAAACTTAGTTAAAAAGTTCTTTTTCAATGAAAGACTTGGGTTAGGCATCCTACATCTTGGGTGTTGGGATTTATAGAGATAGATCAAGACGACTTATTGGACTAAATCAAAGAAGTTATTTTGATAAGGTTTTTACTCAGATTTAATATGCATGAATCTAAGAAAGGCTTCTTACCCATATCACATTGCATAGTTTTGAGTAAGGCTCAGTGCCCTTCGACACAAGATGAGCGAGACCGTATGAGTAGGAATCCATATGCATCTGCTATAGAATCCATCATATATGTCATACTATGTACTCGTGTAGATGTTACATGTGCTTTGAGCATAATGAGTAGTTCAGATATAGGTGAAAGTCACTGGATAGCTGTTAAGAACATTCTTAAATACTTAAGAAGAAAGAAGGATATGTTCTTGATCTATGGGGGTGAGGAAGAGCTTACTGTAAGTGGTTATACTAATGCCATCTTCCAATCAAAGAAAGATGATTTTCGATCGCAGTTAGGATTCGTATTCTACTTGAATGGTGGAGCAATGTGTTGGAAGAGTTCCAAGTAGGACATAGTTGCTAATTCTATAACATAAGCTAAGTATATTGCTGCTTCAAAAGCAACAAAGAGGTTGTTTAGGTTAAAATGTTCATCATTGAAATTGGTGTGGTTCTTAGCATTGTGAATCCATTGCATCTTTATTGTGATAATAATGGAGCCATTTCCCAAGCTAAGGAATCAAAATTTCATTAGAAGACTAAACACAGTTTTCACCTTATTTAACACATTGTTGAAGGAGGTGATATGAAAGTGTGCAAAGTGTCAACAAATCTTAATATAGCTGATCTGTTGACTAAGCCTCTCCCACAAGCTAAGCATGATTGTCAAACTAGAGCATTAGGCATCAGACATATGGATGTAAGATTATGTAAGAGTGAAATTTTGTGATATGTTATTTTTGGATAATCCATTAATAATACCTAATTATTGTTTGCTATGTTCATGTTTGATGGAGTTTAAATACATTTGAATTGTGATCCCATGAATAATGTGTATCTCACTATTGGCCATCAAGTGCGTGACTTAATCGTGATACCCTATTGTAGCATGGATAAAATTTTTCTAAAAGTCCCTAGTCAATGTCATTAATGTAAGATATCATAATGATTTTCGAGACTAGCATGTTGATTAATTAATGACCATGTTTCACGAGTCATTAATATAGAGATATTAAGTTATTCATATGGGTGCATGTTGGAGAACATGCAATTAGATCGATCGGCTATGAGAACACTTCAAAATTATTATATCAGTGTCATAAGTGGTTCTCATCACAGTTACTAAGTATAGTCCTTTGACTTAAGTTTGTCACGGTTTCCTACATGTGGATTAGTTTGTTTTGACATTGTCAAATGTCAGTCGTAAAAGGTGATTATAAAAGCAATGTTCGGCCATGCTATAAATCATGATGAGGAATATAAATGAACAAGATGGAATTTGTCTCTTTCATATAATAGAAGAAAGATATCTCTAGGCCCTTTGATGAGTTGAGACTGAAAAATTACATGGCCATGCACAAACGAGGTGAATGTTAATCGTTTGTTTCATAGTCTAACTCAAAGATGGAGAAACATGATTAAACTTAATAAGAATGACTCAATCTCCTACATTATGCTCAATTGAGATATAATGAGACAAAGGGATTATATGTGGATAATTGTTTCTTGGACAAGTGGCAGATTGTTAGTGTATGCCTCACGAACGACATATATCATGTACTCTAATTATTGGTTGTGATTTGGGTAGTGTCATATTATGACCTTATTTAATATTAGGTTGTTATAATGTCTAGCTAGGGGCCGTTTATAACTTGTGGACCTAAAAGAAATTTGGGCCTACTGCTAATATTAAATAATCCTACAGGGTCACACACCAAGCTGGCTAAACATTCAATGGGCTTAATTCGAATTTGGGTCTAGTCTAATTCACACTTAAGGTTTTCCTATATATACAGATATATAAGTCATTAGAAGATAAATGGTCATCTAATTAAAAAAAACGCCCGAGCAACCATCTTCAAAAAGAGAGAAAGGGGACGAGATTGGTGCTAGCAGCGTGACATTTAATATGCGTTTATGTGGATATTGATAGAAGTGTGACATTTGACATGCTCTTTTTGGCACTACCAATTTGTTTTCTTATTTCCGCTACAAAAGGTATAATTCATCTTGAATTTGATTTCAATATTCACATAGATCTTGGTATTTTGTATTTAAAATTTTACTATTAATTATCCGAAATCCCTTTACCATCTTCAAAATACAATAGTATAATGCTCGTTTATAGACAAGCCACTTAGAATCTGAGTGACTAATGTAAAGACAGCCACTAGTCTCACAAATCAACTACACTTCATCATTTGTCCTTGATGTCATTATTGTAGCGTTGTTATCATCTCCATCCTTCGGTTGTCTTAATTTTTCTGGTCTCTCTTTGACTTATAGCAGAACTTCTTTATCATAGCAGAACTTCTTTATATGACCAAGTTCTATGCAGTAGTGACACGTTCTAGTCTTTTTGCCATCTCTCCATTTAGACCTGTTCTTTAACTTCCCTTACTTTTTGGGACCTTTACTCTTGTGTTTCCTTCTGCTTTCTACCAAAAGAGCCTGTACATGTGAACACTAATCTCCTTCCTCCTAATCTCTTCAATGAACATGCTCTCTTTCTAAAAAAAGCGTACCATTTGGAGCAGTGTTGTTCATAGTCATAACTAAAGTTTTTTCAACTATTTGGTAAAGAACTTAATAAGAATAAAGTTTGTAATTCATCATCGAGGATGATCTTTATAGTGGTCAAATTGTTGATGATGTCCAAAAAATTGTTGAGATGCTCCAACATTGATTTCCCATTCTTCAACTTCAATTTCATAAGCCTTTTAATCAAAGAGACCTTATTATGAGTGGTCTTTCTCTTATAAAGACCCTTCAACTTCTTCCACAGCTAAAAAGGATCTATCTTTTGACATATGTGGTTGAATATGTTAATATCAATCCATGGCTAATAGTTCCCAAGGTCTTTCACTTCATCTTCACCCACTCTTTATCTGTTATATCCTCCAGCTTAGATGGGACATCATCTTTCATATTTCTGTCCATAGCAATTGGATCATAGAGATCTTTATAGTACAGGAGATCTTCTATTATAGGTTTTCATATCGAGTACATGGTCAATGTGAACTTCATTATAGAGCTGTTACAACTCTCCATACCTAAGGTTTTGATACCACCTATTATGACTGCAAGCAATAATGCTTACAAGATCTCTAAGATTGCTTAACTAATAATAAACTAATCAAATGGAAAGATGGTTGAAAGATTATGAATGCAAGATTTCAATGTGAAAAACCTCCGGTGTAGAGGTAGAAATTATATGACAAATTGATAATAAAATATACTAAATCAAATGGTAGGATATAAACAATAAAACTTTCGAGCTCTCTTACTAAAGAATACCTTAAAAGGCAACTAAAGCTAATCTCTCTAGCTCTCTCTTTAGCTAGCTCTCTTGCTACTTTCTTAGGTTCTCTCAAAAACCTCTAGGATCGATTACAAATTGACATATGTATATATATATATACTACTCTCAACTAATCCTAAAGATCAAACTTCAATAAAAATGTAATTGATGAATGTTATTTAGATTCTAAAACTCTTCTTTTGTTGCATGTATTTGTCTCTAAAACTTATCTTTAGACTATGATGATAAGGTTTCGTATACAATACACGGTCACACACATATGTGTGGTGCTCAAAACTCGACATCACAAAGATGCACAGTTATAGTAAATTGCATGATCCACAGACATGGTTCTGTCCACCACTTAACTGACCATGTCTAACTCTACATGAGCGTATCTAATCTCGAGGCGTTACCTTTCAACTTGCACATGGTTACAGAATCTTACACGATCATGATGGATATAACCGTGTGCCTCCCAGACATAGGTGTATCATCCAGAAACAACATCCAATATTCAGTTTCTGCCTCAAATCTACATAAAAGTTAATTTCTTTTGATCCATGAAAATTTAGTGGTATTAAACAAACAAATGTCCATAAAATAAGGTTGGCCTTCCAATAAAAGTTTTCGAAGTGGAAGTTTGAGAGCACAATGATTATCCATGATCTTTTATATTTACTCGTAATTATCTATGTGATAAGTAAGAAGAGATAAAATAGTACAACTAGTTTGGATAGCAAAGAAAGTTAAGATAACAATTCACAGTGTCCCCTCTAAAGTCGCTTTGTACTCGGAATTCACTCTTCACGCCATAGAGGAATGAACAAAGCTGTCGTACATTAAATCCTAAGACAACGAAAACATGCTAGGACGTACAAAACAAGCTCTCCTAATTCTATATATTATAAGGATAACATATGATCCAAGAACAAATACCCAAGAAATCCCTCAACAAAAAAGCAAAAAGAATGGTACTCTTTACATATGAATAATAATTATTAATTTCCACTCCTCATCAGAACTTGAGAATACCTTAACCATTATCTTCATAACTTCCACCTTCATCTCTAAAGACATTATATAATCAGCTGTCTCTCTGAAAAGCCCGTCCAACCCCATAGATTGATTACTGTGAGGTACCAACTTCCTCAAGGTTCTTACTCTTCTCACGATCCCATTCCTGCCTGTTCTACCACCTTCCAACTGTGCTCTTCTCTTCATCGAAATTCTACTAGCCCTCTTAGTCCTCACATGTCCGCCATTTTTGCTGATAAAACTTTGTTTCTTCATTTGGCATCGCTTCTTGGGCTGTCCTTCCAAGACTTTGTCCCACAAAGATTGGTCACCACCACCCTGGTTTCCCACTTCGTCGTTTCCTTGGACCATGTTCATCAACGAAACAAGAAGAGGGTTCCTGGAAATTCCCATAATTCAATAGATTTCGAACAAAGATCTTGACTTTCTTGAGTAGTTTGATTGTCTGAGCCTCCCAAAATGTTGGTTGCCAGAGAATCAGTTATCTTCATGTAGGACTTGTAAGCCCACAAATGACGGCTAATATATAGTGTATGCACATAGACGGCACTTCGGGATTGGTGGCCAATGAGGATAAAGTAATAAGTGGGGACACCAGCACAATTTCACGGAAGGACTCCAAGGAAATGGGGATAAATGATTCAGGAAGGGCCAAGTAGTGTACCTAAGGGTTATGCTTGTTGCTTTGGACATGTTCTCCAACTCAATGCACATGCACCCACATGATTCTAGTTCACCTCCCAAGTCTCTTCCTCTAAACCACCTTCTTCTGATCAAAACACCCTGGATTATTCCTCCTTCAACACTTTCCAAATTCAATGAAACTATATTTGTTTTAATTCTGGGTCCTTTCTATCCTCTCATTCCAGCTCAATAAACTTGGCAACCTTCTCTAACCTAGTATTATAAAAAGCCTAACTAGACAGTTAGTTTAATAAGCCCATGTTTATGAATGCATAGTTTAATAAACCCATGTTCATGAATGCAGAAACACGTTTTTAAAGAAACAACAAGAAGGCACTGATAAGAAGCTGACTATTGTTGGACCTGATGTTGGATAAGGTAGATTTTCTTCTGACATTCATGAACCCATTTCCCGTCAAGTTATGATTGCTATATCGTGGGATTTATTGGCCATCATGTTTCTGACATGTCTGTTACAAAAGCAGGCTTATGAACCTCCACTTAGACAATCTGGGCCACAAAATATGCAAGCATCAACTGATTCCACGGAGGAAACGAATTCCATGTTAAGATTAGGAGGAATATTCTCAAACTGTAAGTACTCAGTCTCACAAGTACAAAAATGGTTCAATGCATGGATTGGCTCTTTACACATCGACAAAAAGATTGATTCAAAAGGTAGCACATGGATAGTAAACCCTTTATCTTCTAAAATAGATTGCCATTTCTTCCACTTTCCTGATCAAGAGTGAAATCCCAATACAACACATTAGGCCGCAATATCATGCCGATGTTCCCCACCCAGTTGTTGATGTTGGAAAGTCAACAATCCCATTAATCATGGGACAAATATGTAATGTATTATCTGGAGAATTTTAATTTCCTTGTGCATTTAGAATTCCTTAAATACATTAGCGTAATCCTAGGTCTGTATCCTATGTATTACAGATTCATGTTTTTTCAATTCAAAGACAAATACCTTCTCTTTTCTTTTTCTTTTCATAGTATCATAGCAGGGAACAATAACCTAGTTTTCTGACCAACCCCAACTCTTTTTCCTGTTTTTTTATTTTTCTCTCTCGTCGTTTTCCTTTTTCATGGCAAACCA
Source organism: Erythroxylum shatona (assembly GCA_027568895.1). NCBI lineage: Eukaryota > Viridiplantae > Streptophyta > Magnoliopsida > Malpighiales > Erythroxylaceae > Erythroxylum > Erythroxylum shatona. The sequence continues at coordinate 21,657,496 of JAOSBK010000009.1, read as the reverse complement.
GCAAGCTACAGATGGAGGCAAACTAGATGCTACGAATGATTCTTGTGTCCAAACCTCTCAATGGGGATAATTATTCGACCTGGTGTAGAGCCATGGTCATCTCTTGAATGCCGAATTAAAATTAGGTTTTATTGATGGAAACACCAAAGCACCGATCGTGGGAAAAATGCCACGATATGGTTCTATCTTGGATTCTAAATTCTCTCACACCAGATATCGCAGATAGAGTTACTTTTTCAACCACCGCTCAAGAAGTATTAGAAGATTTTCGAGTCACTTTTCTCAAAGCAATGCCCCCCGTATTTTCCGGATTGACAGAGACATTGCTTGTAACGCACACCGCAGAAGGATTGATGACAATTTGATGGAATTTTCGATGGTTGTTTTGTTTTGGTGTGTTTTCGACCTCGAGAAATTAAGATGGATGGAATTCTCGAATTTAACAAACAAGAAGAATAAGGATACGCAAGGTTTGATTTCTACGACACCTCTTGAAAACTTGTTCCAAACAATCCTGATGATCGAAATAAAACCCCGAGAAATTAACAATCAACACGCCACAATTGAAAAAGCAATTGATAAGTGAAAGATGATTCGAAAAGTAACAAGAACAAGAGAATAATGTTTCTTCCTATTGAAGCCGACGACTTTTCAACAATTATGATCTAAAAAGTTCTGACAATTTTTGACCTACAAACACAAACTTATACCTAGGTTAAATAATAAAAGGTTGGGCTAAAATATACGGAAGCCCAAAAAAAATAAAGTCCAAAAATTAAATAAATAGGTCTGATGTGTTACACCACTACTGGATCCATATGCTTTTGGGCTTAAGTGATGAAGCATTAAAATAGCTCAAATCTTCTTGTCTTCAAGCTCCAAGTGTATCCGGTCTAAGGATTTGAATTAAATGGATTAGTTTGGGCTCAATTCCATTAAACTCTCCTCCAATAGGTTTGGCTAGCTTCATCCTCTCCATAAGTTGGCTCACATGCGCATAAAGAGCCTCCTTAAATTTCTCGATCCTAACTCTAGACATAGGTCCAACTGGAATGACGAGCTCGCCCCCATCACGCATGCCATCTTTATGGTGATCCTTACTCTTGCTCACATCAGTCCCTCCCTCCTCAAGAAGACTCGTCCTCGAATTTGAATTCATATCAAAAGGAGAAAGATCAGTAATATTAAAAGTTGCAAAAATAGAATACTCACCTGACAGTTCAATCTTGTAGGCGTTGTCATTTATCTTCTCCAACACTTGGAACGGTCCATCACCCCTAAGATCTAAAGCAAAAACACTAGGCAAAGCATTAAGAGGGTTAGTGTCAGAAACTAAACACTCTCTGTATCTCACTAGTTACTCTCCTAAAGTCTTTTCCCTTAGTAAACAAGCTCACTTTTCTCTCTTCTTTTCTCTTTCTGAGCTCTTCTCTCTTGCACATCTCACTTTCTTTTCCTCACCTGTGTAGTCACTCACCATTGGGCCAAACTCATTTTTCTTTTAGGCCTCTTTTCTCTCTTCACTTTTTTTGTTCTCACTACCTGAACCCTCCTCACTTTTACTTGATTTGATCTAGTCCAGGTACAATTCACGAGGTGATAAAGGCAGTAGAATGAAGTTCCTACCCTTAAACTTAAAGGAGTACCTATTGGTATACCCATCATGTACTACCCTCTTGTCAAACTGTCAAGGCCTCCCTAATAGCAAATGTCCTGCCTTCATAGGTATCACATCACACAACACCTTATCCTCATACCTCCCTACAGAAAATGACACCAGTACTTGTCTAATCACCTTCACATCCGCACTATCATTAAACTACTATAAATTATATGGCTCCGGATGTTTCCTACATTTCAGGCCCAATTTTTCCACCATAGTTTGACTAGCCCCATTAGTACAACTGCCTCCATCTATGATCAAGTTACACACCTTTCCACCCACCAAACACCTTAAATGGAATAGGTTCTCCCTCTGATTCAGAATCTCATCTCCATCTCTAGCACTTAATACTCTCCTAACTACAAATGCTTCTCCTATGATAGCTCTTTCCACACATTCATCATCATCACAAACACTATAATGTGGCAAATCATCAACATCACTATCCTCAGAATCAATAACCCCATTATCCTTCATATAGATCACTTTTCTATTAGGGCCTTGAGAAGCAATATGGCCAATACCCAAACATTTTATAGATGAATGTTTACTAGAAGTAGCTTGGGTATTTGAAGTACCTTTTTGTTCAGATCCCCCAATTGATTTCTTAGGTGCTTCCTTGAAGTCCACCACTTTATCCTTGTACTTCTCCTCCTTTCTAGGCCATTTTGAGTTCCATGAATAACTAGAACTTGCTCCACTCCTTGCGGCCACTCTAGCCTTAAGCTGTCTCTCCACCTTCATGGC
>JAOSBK010000009.1:21601908-21613510 GCA_027568895.1 Erythroxylum shatona | reverse complement strand
AATATACCCAATATTACAGTGCCATTGGATAGCAATTTTCGCTACCGAAAATCAACCGGTTCGCCACTTGGCGATTTTTTCGGTCCAGGAATTTTCTCCGGAAAATTTCAGAAAAATTTCCACAAATCTCTTAAAATGTAAAAACACACTATGGCTCACTCAGAATAATTTTTCACATACAATTACCACGTTAATCACAATAAAATGTCATTTAGACCCAATTACCGGGAATTAATCATGAATGCATGTACAGTTATTGCATGCGCACAATTTCATTGTTTGACCAATACCAATATGCATAACATTATCCAAGTAGTCCTAATCACTCTCGACCTTTGCCAAATTACTATTTTACCCTTCCCGTCGGGGGTGGGATGTTATACATGGACTTAATTTCCTCATCCATTGCATCAATCCATTTCTTAGAATTAGAACTTTCAGTGGCTTCGTGGAAGTTAATTGGATCATCTTCTACTATGCCAATGTCTATATTATGTTCTTAGAAAAAGACAATATAATCATCTGGAGTTGACTTCTCCTTTCTATACTAGATCTCCTTAATGGCATTTGTTCTTAAGATTATTGACTTTTTCTTTATGGTATATTCAATTGATCTTGAATAGAGAGATTTTTGACATTGCCTTATTGTTGTGAAGTTCTTTCTTGAACAATGTCAAGAATAATATCCTAATCATGATCAATAACAACTATAAGAAGAGAAACAAATTCATCTTTAAAGACAAAGTCTTTAACCTTATCCTTATCTTCCCCTTTAAAACTCAACATCCTCAAAATTTGATTTATTTATGGGATCATAAAATTTATACCCTCTTGATCATTCAGAGTATTCAACAAATTAGCTACTAACTGTTTTTGAGTCCAGTTTCCTTTCATTTGGCATATAAGGCGTTGCCTTAACTGGACAACCCCAAATGTGAAAGTACTTTATACTAGGCTTTTTGCCTATCCATAATTCATAAGGGATTTTAGTTGTTGCCTTAATTGGAACTTTATTAAGAATATAAGTTGCGGCCTTTAAAGCCTCTCCCCAGAGCGAATCTAGTAAGATAGTGCGAATAATCCTTACCATGTCCTTAAGTGTTCTGTTTCGTCTCTCAAAAACACTGTTCAGGCTAAGATTCCTTAGCGTAGTGTACTGTGAGACGATACCATATTCCTCTAGGAATTTAGAAAATGGTCTTGGACATTGTTCACCAAAACCATCATACCTACTGTAATATTCACCACCACTGCCAAAACTAACACTTTTAATCCTTATGCTAAGTTGATTTTCAACTTCAGCTTTAAAAACTTTAAACATGTCTAGTGACTGTGACTTCTTATGAATGAGATAAAGGTACCCATAATGTGAACAATTGTCTATGAACGTAATAAAATACCTTTGACTATTCCAAGCAGGTGTAGTAAATGGCCCACGAATACCTGTATGAATTAGTTCTAAGACGTCTGAATATCTTTTAGCACCTAATCTCTTTATATTTGTCTGCTTCCCCTTAATACATTCAATACAAACTTCAAATTTTGATATATCAAGTGGATCAAGAATTCCATCTGACATAATCCTTTCCATTCTTTGTTTAGAGATAAGCCCTACATGCTTATGTCGTAATGAAGCAGAATTGTCATTTGCCAATTTTCTTTTAGTACCTTTTGAATTAATATGCAAAGATTCATTACATGAGGCAACTGTATCAAGCAAATAAAGGTTGTCAATTCTGGATAAAGAACCTGAACTAATAAGTTTTGAATCCTGAAAAAGACTAAATTTTCCATTTCGAAAAGAACAATAATAACCAGCATTGTCCAAAATGGAAATAGAAACCAAATTCCACCTAAAAAACGATACAATATAAGTTTATTTCAAATACAAATAATTTCTAGTCTTAAATGATAACCTAAAAGTCCCTATTCCATACTACTTAATAAACTCCGATAGATTGTTCTCTCTCTTTTATATGTACACTATCTCAGTACAAATAATCATTCACGTAATATAAATAATATATCTTAACAACTAAAAATTACACTTCATTTTGAACTTTGTGCATTTAAAGAGTCAAGTGCACATCTTTTGCTCAATCATGATATGGATCTCATTTAAAATATTAGTATTAGTATTTAATGATGTAGAAATTCATAAAAGTAGATCTTCACCACTAGGAATTTGTAAATGAATGGTTTTCAGGAGGACATAAGTATCTACCCAAGAACATCAAGATAAGAAGACAATAGCAAGATGGACGTGTCGTTTGTGCTGTATTAGGCCAATATGTTAGATGATGAGTTTGAAAGACTAAAGCCAATGTACTGATTGCTACAATACCTAACTCCAATCACCATGTATCCAATTCCTGCTTCTCCAAGGAAATCACCACCACGTCCTCCAAACCTTCTTCTACTTCACACCAGGATAAAGATACTCTAACTCAACCTTTACCTTCATCTCTTCCTAATCTCACCTCAAATAAAAACCCCTACTACCTCAACCATCATTAAGACCACCTTCCCTAAAAGATCTTGGTCCCAAGTCGTAGGAGATTGCTTTCCCATCACTAAACTTTCCTTATCCCCCTTTAGGCTAATTTAGAGGTAGTTGTTATTTATCCTCCTATTGAAGTACTTCATGCTAGTGGTTCTTGTTGGAATCGCACACTAATGGAATTCTTCCTAGAAAAGACTAAAGTATAAAGACAGTTAAACAAACTTGTGGATGTTTATTAAAAAAACAAGTTCACTGAACTGACTCTATATAAGAAACCATTTGGAACGTTACTTGTATATCTGTGGAAATTATCATTGTGACGATTGTATAAGTGATACTTTGACTTGAGATCTCTAAAGTTAACTTATATGGGAATTGTTATATTTTGGTACTACTTATGACATGTTCTAGTCAAGTATAGTTTAGTCGATAGTCATTGAATATAGTATGAACTATATAGAAGTAATTGAGTGATCAATATAGGATTCATCACCCTAAAGTAATTAACGAAAATATTTCTTTTTCCTTGATTAGTATTGAGTTGAGAAATCATTAACCAAGGTGAAATGATACTTTGTAAAATAATTTACAATTATTATTAATTGAATCAATAACTAATAGTGGAGAATTAACATGATTGAACTCAAAATAAAGTACACATTAATTCCATGCTTTATGTATAACTAAAATATTGTATGATGAAAAGATTGAATTATACGACAAAAAATCTTACATAGAAAGGTTATTCAAAACCACTTTGACATTCTTAAATATTTAGGTGGTCATGTTGTATTGTTAAATGTCAATCTTGATCTTTGGATATAAATTGTTTAATTAGAGAATTAAAAATAAATTAAAGGAGTTTAATTTGTTTAATCCTAAATATGATTCAAGGTTATAATTTATATTAATTTCCAGTATATTTGGAAACCTAATTGGTCATAAGTAAAGAATAGGTTGAAGAGAAAAAAATATTTTAATCAAGTTAGAATTGATTGTAAAGTTTAAGAAACATTACGATTAAATATGATATATTCAATAATTAATAATCAATATAAGATATTGGATCTTATTTGGGCATAACTCATATTAAATAGAATAATTGAAGTTTAATTAAAATTAGAATTTAATTTTAATTAAATTACTAAAATGTCCAAAACTTATTATAAATAGGCTTAAGCTTTAAGAGGGTTTGCACTCCTTGCCTAAACATTTCTGTAATAGTTACATAGTTCTCTTAACTTGATTTGTGGATATTGTTGTTAGATATTTGTGAGAATATGATAGTTGATATGAGCCAGTTTCATAAACGATTTTAGGGATATGTCAAAAAAATGATCAAATTTTGAAATAAGATATAAATTATGATTCATGCTTTATTATGGTTTACGTATTAATCATTTTATAGAATTTAAAGTGATTTTACTTGTTGAGAAATTAAAATACAAAAAATCGTAATTACTCTGTTGTGCATGAGATTGGATCTTGGCTTAATTTTTCAACAGTGCTATTAGAGTCAAATTTAATTCTATAATTTGATTAAATTATTTAATTTTTATTGAACTTGAATTTTAAAATTAACATAAAACTCTAATCTAGGATTGAATTAGATTCAACTTGATTTGAAAGGATTTTATATTATTACCTTACAAACCCTAAGGAACTAAATAGTTCTGATTAGTATTAATCAAAAAGTTCAAATTGTACAAAATTAGAATTAAGAATTCTAGAATTTTGATTTCTGAAATATGAAATTCCAAGTTTTAAGAAAGTCTCGCAATCAGAATAAGAATACACATTGATTTATTGTTAAGAAGATAGCTACTGGAAAACTTTTGATGTTAAGGCCATGGCTAGTGGTTTTGTGGTTTGAAATCACATTGGTGTGATGGCAGACTTGCAGATAGTGGTGAATGTGCACTATTTATGTGTGGTTATTGCTTGTTATATTGTGAATAAGTTTTGGGTTTTGGAGGAATCCCATCGTTATGGCAATATGCAATTGAACCACACTGGAATAAGAAGTTGTGAATAATTTAGGAAAATAAGTGAGAAATAGATTTGCAGAAGGAAAAGAAAATTCAGAGGGATAGAGGATATCTTAGAAATAATCTTGGCTGTTTTTATTGAGTAAATCATGTGCTATTATATAGAACTTTTCTAATATAATGAAATCAAATAGCAACTAGTCCTAAAGAAAGGGCCACGCCCACCACTTTCTACGGGAAATGGAGACCAAATAACAAATAGAATAACAACTTATTGACCAAGTAATCACATTCCTAAATAGACTCTAACAACTTAGTGAATTAAGACTTAACAATCAAGTAACCTGAAGTCCACTTATGCATCCCTCACAGCTTCCTTATGAGACAAGCAACCCAGCCATATTACTCACCCATGCATAAGCCACGCAGACCCATATACTCAACATTCCCTCCCCCTTCAAAGACCCTTGTCCTCAAGGGTGAAGTTTGGATAAGTCTTCTTGAAGAATCTAACATCTTCCCAAGTGGCATCATCAAACGGTGCTCTCGACCACTTAACTAGAATCTCCATTTTGTATTTTTTATCTTCCTTAACCTGTTGAAATGAAAAATATTATGTATTTTTTATCCCTGTGGCAGCTCTAAGTGATAAGCCATCGGCCTAACAATCTTAAAAGGACCATAGAACTTAGGGGAGAGCTTCATAGACGCTCGAAAAGCCACCAACGATTGTCAATACGGCTACAACTTAAGGTAGACATAATCTCCTAGTTCGAACTCCATATCACGCCAGCGTTGATCTGCTAATGACTTCATTTGATCCTGTGCTTGTGTTAGAGACGTCTTGAGTTCTTTCAACATCTCATCTCTGTCTTTAAGATAGTCATCCACTGCTGCTACCCTTGTTATTCCCAGAGTATAACAAAGAAGAGAGGGGGTGGAATACCATACACTGCTTGAAAGGGAGAGACTTTGGTTGAGGAATGGGTTGAACTGTTATAGCTAAATTTAACTCATGGAAGCCATTCCTTCCATCTTCTAGGTTGATCTCCAGTAAAATATCGATACTGCTCCAATATTCAATTCACCACTTTCGTTTACCCATCGGATTGTGGGTGGTAAGCTGAACTCATATTAAGCTTTGCCCCTTACTTCTCAAATAATTTCTGCCAAAAATTGCTCATAAATATTCGATCCCGACCCGATCACTTATAATAGTCTAGGGAACTCCATGTAGCCGAATGATGTTGTTGACAAATCCCTTTGCTACCAAAATGGCAGTACATGGTTGAGACAACCGCATAAAGTGTGCATATTTCGAGACATGATCCACCACCACCATGATCACTTGACACCTCCCAGAAATTGACGACCCGTCAATAAAATCCATGGTAACTTAAGTCCAGATTCTGTCCGGAATTGATAACGGCTGCAGGAGACTAGCGGGAGAAAGGTGGTTCGATTTGTTTCTTTAGCAAACATTACAATGATGAGTAAACTCCATGAATATTTTCCTCACTCCTTCCCAAAAAAATCTAACTGAAGTGTCCCCCCAAAGCTATACCATGAAGCTCAGAAATTATCACGGGTATGAGAGGGGAGGTAAGACTCAGAATGACCTTTTCACCTATGAACTAAACTCCATCTCTTTGTTAAGCTTGCAGATTGGTTTTGAATTTTTGGTAATACAAGTCCTACACGTTCTCAGTCTTGAGATCATACCACCACGAAGCCTGTGGTGTTGAGACAGTAACAAAGCATAACTTAGCTTGACGGGATAGTGCAGCTGCAGCTTGATTCTCAGTGCCCTTTTGTATTCTATTTGGTACTCGTATCCCATCAGTTTAGGTAACCAATGAATTTTAGAGGGAGTTGTAATTCTTTGTTCCAGTAGGTACTTAAGGCTGTGATGGTCAGTAGGAACAATAAAAGAATTTCCAAGTTAGTAGGGTCTCCATTTTCTTCTCTACTTTACCACCGTGAATATCTCCTTTTCATAGGTCAAATAATTAAGTATTATTCCTTTGAGACTTTCGCTAAAGAAAGCAATCGGTCATCCTTGTTGCATTAGTACTACTCCAATACTAGTTCCACATGCGTTATACTCTATAATGAATGGTTGAGTGAAATCAGGTAGCCTTAGGACCTATGTATGGGACATGGCTCTTTTGAGATATTCGAAAGCATCTTGAGCCTCCTGGTCCCAAACAAATTCGTCTTTGCTTAACAGCCAGTTGACTAGTGCAGAAATAATCCCATAATATTTGATGAACTTCCGATAGTAATCTGCTAGCCTTAGAAACCCATGAACCTACCTGACAGTGGTCGGAATCGGCCAATCTATCATAGCCAGCATCTTGCTTGAATCATGTTTAATGCCATCGCCGGTGAGGACATGACCTAGATACTCAATCTTCTGGACCCTAAAAACACACTTCTCCCTTTTTGCAAACAACTGATGGCATTTGAGTACTAATAAGACTGCTTGCAAATGCTAAACCTGTTCCTCCAAAGTTTTAGAATAAATGAGAATGTCATCGAAGAACACTAAAACAAATTTCCAAATGAATGGCAGGAATATCTCATTTATAAGACTTTAGAAAGTGGATGGGGCATTGGTGAGCTCAAAAGGAATTACAACAAATTTGTAATGTCCATCAAGAGTGCGAAAGGCTTTTTTGTGTATCCCCTGGAGTGAAAATCTTTTATTGTTTAAGTTGAAGGCCATTGTGAGTTTACCATAGTCCATTAAAATGGGACCTAGAGTTGAGTCACTGTACGCCCAAGACAACTTGACAGGCAGCACATGGCAAGATAAAGAGATCTGCTTCAATCACACAATCTTGAATTGTTAGCTTTACTCCCTTACATAGCCCAGCGCATTCAACCTTGTCCTTGTTTGCTATGAACACCTGAAAGCGTCAGTTTGTCTTCATTAGCAGCCCTAACTTGGTCACTATTCATTGCTCGATGAAATTGCGTGAGCTCCCACTATCAACGAGGACAACATAGTCTTTGCCACAGATTTTGCCCTTGACTTGTAAGGTTTGGGGATGTTGCGCTTCAATAATAGCATGCAAAGAAATCTCATGTATGCTGCCATTTATTTCCTCAATTTCTTCTTCCTCATCTTCGTCCTGGGAGCTCTCATCGGCATCGACAATCATGAACAGTTGGGAATGAGCACAACGATGTCCCGAAGTAAACTTCTTGTCACAGTAATAATATAGACCTTTATATCGGCGTTCGTTTGCTTCCTGGGGCGACAATCTTCGGAAATTTGGGACTCTCGTTTTCTGAGTAGGAGCTGAGCCGAGGATCCCAATTCCTGTAGTGGTGGATGTCCATGCCAGAGGTCGTTTTTGAGGTCCCAATGTTTCTTCAGCAAGTCTGGCCAACCCAAAGGCTTCGATTAGAGTTTTTGCTCGATTCATCTTGACCTCCATTTTGATGTCATTCTTTAACCCTACAATAAACTTTCCTATCAGGTAAGGCTCAAGTAGGTAACCTACTCGATGAGAGAGGCGTTCAAATTCCTCCTGATAGGCGTCTATAGTTGTGGTCTGCCTTAAGCATGACAAAACTTCATTTCGATCCTCAAAGTCAATGGGTCCAAATCTTTGCAGCAGAGCTTTAGTAAATTCAGGCCTAGAGATAGGGCCACTAACAATTTCCAAAGACCACTAATACTATTGGAGTGCTAGTCCTTCAAGATGGATGGCAACTAATGACATTTTTTCATCATTAGGTATTCCTTGATATTTGAAATATTGCTCACTACAGAAAATCCATCCTTGAGCGTCTTCTCCATCGAACTTAGGGAATAAGATTTTGATGGAAGTCTTATACTGCTCTCGTTGTTTGCTTTATATGTATGATATTTTATATGCAATTTTCTACTTGATGAGATGAACAAAATTAAATCTCTTGTTAAAATATTAAGTACACATTCCGAATATGATTATTGTCTTCCATTATTGTCAGAATAAACTATAATACTGTTTATTATTAAATCACAATAATAAGAATTACAAAGTTATATAAAGATATATATATCCTTTTGATTATGAATTGCGTGAAACTTATTAAATTAAAGAACAATCAAATCAATCTTTAATGAAAGAATGATGATAGTATTGAATTATTAAATTTATACATATGATGTATTGGATGGAATAACAATTCATAAAATGATGATACTTATATTTCAATAGATTACTAATTACTTTATGTAATATAGTCATATGTATTAAATGAAATAATGATTTAAAATTTTGAACATTTCAAATTATTTAAATCTAAGTAAAAATTAAGCTTTGAGAATGATAAAGGACTTCGATTATATCAATTTGGCGAGTTTTAAATTTTTATTTATGTACAGAGGTTAAGATTCTTTGGTGAATACCTTCATAATTAAATTACATAAGAGCTTGGATTTGTGTAAGGAGAAAAATACAATATGAGATATTGTATGATACAATATTATTTCTTCTATAGCTATGCCTAGTATATGACTTACCTTCAATAGTTCCAAAAATCAATTAGCAAGATTTTATATTAGATGTGAAATCCTAAGACTTTAAAAGAGTCAAAGTTAATGATTTAAGGATGTGATGTTTAGTTGAAACAACTATTATCCACTAAGTTTGGAACTAAACAAAATAATAAAAGATCATAAGATATTCAAACGATTGGATATAATCTTACAGACTCATTGAACAAATTGTTTGTTTCAATGTATACTTATAGGACAACGGTTCTCAAGATAAGTAGTGGAAGTAAGCTGAAATTTGAAAGGTTCGAATCTTATGACAACACATCCAATTAGAACTAGCTCCTTTGATGATACATTTAATGTATAGTTAAAAAGATATAAGACATTGAAATATTCACTTTTATGATAAATTCAAAGAGTTTTTTTTTTAAAAGATGATTGCCAATTTATCATGTTTGTAAAAAGTTTAGTAGGAGTATAGTTGTCCCTTCAAATAAAATTATAATGAGATTATAATTATGATATTTATATTGCATTTATGAATTATTCATAAACTGTTCCTAATCATTGTTTTATTACAACTAGACATTCATAGAACATAAAAAGATTAACACACGTTATGTTTTTTCTTATGAAGAAAATAGTCAATCTCATAGATTAAAGTATGGAGATATTTAAACAGACGTGTGGGTACTTATTAGAAAAAAAAAGTTCACTAAATTGACCCCATATTAGAAACCATTTGGAACATTACTTGTATGTTTATAGAAATTCTCATTGTGATAATTATATAAGTGATCATTTGACTTAAGATTTCTAAAGTTATCATGTACATATATTACTATGTTTTGATACTACTTATGATCTATTCTAGTGAAGGATAGCTTAATTCATAATCATTGGATGAAGTATGAACTAAACGGAGGTAGTTGAGTGATCGATATATGATTGATCACCCTAAAATAATTAAGGAGAATGTTTCTACTTCTCAATTAATATTAATTCTGAAAATTCTTGTTTAAGGTAGAATGATACTTTGTAAAATAGTTTACAAATATCATTAATTGAATCAATATCTAATAGTGGAGAACTAACATAATTGAACTCAAAATAGAGTAGAAATTAATTTCTATATTTCATGTCTATTCAAAATATTGTATGAGAAAAGGATTAAATTATGCAAAGAGATCATGTACAAAAAGATTAGTCAAACAACTTTGACATTCCTAAATATTTGGGCGATTATAATATGTGTTACTACATATCAATCTTGATATATGAATATAAATTTTTTAATTAAAGAATTAAAGATAAATTAAAGGAGTTTAATTTATCTAATCTTAAATATGATTTAGAGTTATAAGTTATGCTCATTGTCCATATATTTAACAATGTAATAGGTCACACATAAAGAGCGAGTTAAAAAGAGAAAAGTTATTTTAATTAAGTTAGACTTGATGTAAAATTTGAGAAACTTTATGATTAAATATGAGATATTTAATAAATAATGATCAATATAAGATATTAGATCTTATAATTTTAAGTAAAGTTTAATTGAAATTAAAATTTAATTTTAATTAAATTACTAAAATATCCAAAACCTATTATAATAATCTTAAAATCTAAGAAAGCTAGCACTTTTTGCCTAACCTTCTCGGTAATAATTATAGCATTCTCTCAACCTATTCTATGAATATCAGTAGAGATCGAAAACTTGTACAACTATAACGGTTGAGATGAGTTAGTTTTAAAAACGGTTCGAAAGATGCAAAAAGAAAATGATTAAGTTTGAGAATAAGATATGAATTACGATTCATGTTTTATTATGATTTATGTACTAATTATTTTATAGAAATTAAGGTGATAATGATTTTTGAGATATTAAAAAATGTTTTAAATTTTTTGTTAAGTGTGCTATCAGACCAAATTTTCCAACACCAACATCGCTAACCATTTTATAGAATTTAAGGTGATACTGATTTTTTAGATATTAAAAAATGTTTTAAATTTTTTGTTAAGTGTGCAATCAGGCCAAATTTTCCAACACCAACATCGCTAACCTGAAGCTTCTAAAAGTGAATCTCAACCGAAGAACTCTTTGCATTTGTAATCATTTCGTGCACCCCTTGCCAATCACCCTGGCCAATAATTATTGTTAAAGTCTTTAGCTTTTTACATCAAATCACCAGGGGCTTTAAAGACTGCCCATTGACTAATTCCTTCAAACAAATTTGTTTTTTAACACAGACAACCCGACTTGAGAGTGATTGAAAAAAAATCAAAATATAAATTTTCTAGTAATTAATTAGAGTTATGTTAAATTACTTTGGTTAAATTAGAGATTATTATAAATAATTAGAAATAAAAATAATTATTTTAAAGTTAATTTAATTTTAATTAAAATATATTCATTCCCCTAAAAAAAATATTCATTGTATAATAATGTATGTATAACATATGATAGACATTAATAATAATAAATTTATATCATCTCAACAGATGAATGAAAGAAAATTACACCCGAGATTCTAGATTAATGTTGTAATTAATCAACACAAGTAATTAACCCTAGAATTGCAACATACTATATTCAATAATTGTATTGATAAATACCTG
>JAOSBK010000009.1:21581004-21601808 GCA_027568895.1 Erythroxylum shatona | reverse complement strand
TAATACTAGGAATAAGTACAAAAATTTTCAATGAAAAATTCAGAGAGTACAGTATATTTTTATTAATTTTAAAATTCAGGAAAAATAAAAATAAAACTTCTAGCATTCAAAAAATTTCAGAAAAAACACTATAAAATAGAACTGGGCAAGTGGAGCATGTAGGAAAAAATTTGGGAAAAAATGGCTACCGGAGGCAGCTGCACGCGCCTACACGCGCCACCAGTGCGCGTGGGCGAGGGTCAGCCGGGTCGGGCTTCATCTTCCTCGCCTGGCTGACTGGTATCCGGGTCGCCCGACCCAGTTCGCGACCCGGTTTAGGAAACCGTCCATAACTCCTTCATTTTTGACCCGTTTTCAACGAAATTTGCGTCATTAGATTCAGAATTTAAAGATCTACTAAACCCCTCAATCAATTTTACGAAAAAAGCTATTGTAAAGAATCAGAAAAATCGAAAGAAAACGTTAATGGTTCGGTTCTTCGAGTTCTTGAGGTTTACGAAAGACAACAGCAAATCGAACAACTTACTCCATGCTTTGACATCAAACCGAAACCAATCGACATCAGCCAAAAACCGATTTCACAGAAAAAAATTTAACAAAACCGAAAACGAAATTACATGAACAAAAACTTAATATCTCAAAACTACCCAAAAATAGCAGTCACAATTAGGGTTAACCTTTCTCCCTGTGTTAATGTCTGTGGTCCATAAGCATAATAAATCATAACTTAATTCCTGTGTTCGAATTTCACAACCTGGCTCTGATACTAATTGAAAGAAAATTAAACCTAAAACTCTAGATTAATTTTGTAATTAATCAACACAAGTAATTAACCCTAAAATTGCAACATTCTATATTCAATAATTGGATTGATAAATACCTGGAAATTAGGGAAACATTAAATCCATTGTAATGTTCTGTAAAGCGACGTGATAGAGATGCAGAGGATTTGTTACTGCTATTCCGAATCCTTAATCAGCAAAAGCACACATACATACAATTTTCAATTGGGCGACTGTATTTAAAGTCGGCTAGCAGTAGGGCCTCCTGTGCACTGCAAATCATGGGCCAAGCCTACCCATTATAGCAAGCCCATGAACACAGGCCCAATGACATATTAAAGAGAGAATTAACAAGCCGAATTACCTTGACATCAAATTAATCGGAGTTTGTACAAAATTATGTTTATTATGCTAGTCCATAAAATAATGATAAAATTCTATCAATGAAAACATATTTTAATCAATAATTTTATTTAAAATTTAAATTAATGGATGTAAATATTCAAATTTATTTTAAAAATATTAAAAATTTATAATCTAACTTATATTTTGATAAAATATTAAAATTAAAAATACAATATATCTTTTTTGCCTATTATTATTCTTGGTAAGGTTATAAACTTTTTACGAATCGGTCTTCCCTTTAAAATTAAAATATTAAAATCGGCCTTTGGAAATGACGTAAATCCATGTTGCCTTATCCATATACTTCATCTAAAAAACAAATTTTGACATGCTCTGCCATTTTTAAAAGTGGTAACCTTAGCGGTTCTTAGCATCTAATGCCCTGTGATAGATTATGATATGACAATAAAGACGCAGCTGTTTTATTATCAAAGAAACGCCAATAGCCGATCCCACAGTTTGAATCATTTCTCCAACAATCACAACGTAGCCGTGGGAAATAAGAATCACTTTTATTTCCTTCCCATTACGATTTTTTTATTAAAAAAAT
This sequence comes from Erythroxylum shatona, assembly GCA_027568895.1. Lineage (NCBI taxonomy): Eukaryota > Viridiplantae > Streptophyta > Magnoliopsida > Malpighiales > Erythroxylaceae > Erythroxylum > Erythroxylum shatona. Next base: position 21,600,071 of record JAOSBK010000009.1, on the reverse strand, counting down.
TTACTCGTCTCAACCGTTCTTTTATGTATTAGACCAAAAAAAAAAAAGTTGTTAAATGTATGATCAATCATTCAAAATCCATAATGTGAATATACAATTTTAAATAATGAACAAATCCGCAATCAAGTGCGTAATAGTGGGTCTTCTATTCAAGTGTCGTGACTCTACAAGAAATTATAAATATTAAGAAATAAACCTTAAATACTAGTAGATGCTTTCCCGTCGGCCCTTTTGCTTTTTGCCTTGAAGGAAGAGATCATAGATTCCGACATTTAGCTACTTAGCCGGAAACTTTGAATACTATTATTCTATATCTACATCATTTGCTAAAAGAACTAGAAAATAAGTTTCCGGGACTGCCACATAATCAAAAAGGGCCATACGAAGGAGATATAGGCTACAAGGTTACTCATTCCTGGAATTGGACTTTCAATCTACAAATATCGCTACTTGTTCCATGTGGCCTAGTAAGGAGAGTATCCTAAAGTAAAATTAAACAGCTAACTATTAGATCAAACGTTACAAAGTGGTAAAGCTGTAACATAATTAAAACTCATTAATTTTTTTCCTACAATGGTAAAATATTAACAATCATGAACAAAAAAAAAGACCAAATTCAAGGTTTAAAAGAATAATCAAGATAATTAAAGACTAAATAGTTCTATGAGCACGTCCACCATGTTAATAAAAGTTTTGAATACCAAATTCCAGATATGGAAAGTCAGAAGATTGTCTCCTTCTCTTTGCTCCACTCTATTTTATCATAGTGATGCTGACAATAAGCTCCGTTTGCTTCAAAGGCTTTCACTAGTTTGAAAAACAACTCCTTCATGCCTTTCTCGCTATGACTATCCATTTGAGCTCTATAAATTGAAAGTATAGAGTGAGCTCGCTTCCGGAAGTGCCCTTTGATAAGAACTTCGAAGTTGGACAAGGGAAACCTGAGGGTCTGAAGCATAGACTCACAAGACACCATGAAGATCTCTTTGTTCCCTTTCAAACATCTTTCTCTATCTATTTGTGACCCTCCGAGGACAGGATTTTGGTTCAGAATCAAGTTTTGAATTGATAGAAGCACCTGCAATGTATCAGATTTGTTTGGATTCCAATGTAGTTCCTTTTGTGCTAACCATTGATACCAATTACTCAGGTTTAAAAGACCCAGAGACACCTTTCCGCCTTTACGCAAATTAGGGTTTAACTCAAGTCCAAAAGCGTGATAGAATAACTCGGGAGGCTTTGCAGGATAGTTGTTGGGAAAGATTATGTCAAAAAAGAAGAGACCATAACAATAAGGTGTACCCTCTAAACCAACAATGCAAGCTCTCATCAGATCGATCCTTGAGTCGTAGGTCCTGACCATAATGGAATTTGGCAGAGTGGCTTCCAAGATCTCCCATTCCGTCTTTATTTTCTTCGCGAAATTGCTTTCTGAAAACACCCTTTTCCCAACACTGCACGTATCTGAAAATATTTGCCTCACATATCTCTGCATGTTACGATTAATGAAGCGATGATCAGAAGGTGGGTCCTGAAGCACCTCAAAGTTTTTCAACTCCTTGAATCCCTTGTCTACAACGTCTTCAAGCTCCTCAATCTCTCCATGGCAATTAGCTTCTTCTGTCAGTTTCTTGTCCATAGTACTGCAATAGCATCACAACAGATCAACAGCGTCAAGAAAAAGATTTTTAGAAGATCCCGGTTTTGAGGGTTTAAAGAATTATTTCAAAGCAATAATACTCCAAGAAGTTGAATCCCAACTGGATATAACTCATGGACCAGGTTATGCTTAATCTCATACTTCCATGATATATTTTATGGGGAGTCAAATTTATAATTTAGCCCTTTGATATCATATCTAATTCAACGGCATATCCTTGAATTTCAGCATTTTAATCATTGTATAATTAGTTATTTACTTTATTTTGTCAGTGCTTGTCTTTTTTATTTTTTTTTAATTTATAGTAACCTAGCCTAGTCAGTGTTTTATCTCATTTTACCATATCAAATCTGTTATTCTGAACATCAATCGCATCACACTTTGAGCACAACGACTTACAATTATCTGGCTCGTTCTTTAGTTACTGTGCACACACGGTTAACTTCGAGCTGTAAGATAGTATTTAATTCAATTTTGGGATTACAAATTGCCTAAAAAAGAACCTGACCTTTGGTGGACGGAACTTTGTCTACTTCCAAACCAACAGCTATATCACAGAGCTCTAATACAAATGGAACTGCATTGTTTCTGAGAAAAGGCTACCCTTGAGATTTTGGATAATTCTTCAGCTATTATTTCCCTACATATCCAAAAGGCTATTAGAATTGAAACCAATGATTTTGGACTGAAAGAGGAAAAGCGAGTAGTTTTGTATCATATGACCATTATATAACTATAACACTAGTAATGTCAGTTTTATAAACTTATTAGAATAGTACTACAACATTTTGAACTAATATCAGAACTTGGTAAGAAGATGTTTTTTTTTTCCTTCTAATTTTCTTTAGGATTCAAAGTTGGACATTGACTATTACCTAGTCAAGGAGATAATGGATATATAACAAATACATAAAACATTCTTCAGAGTTAAATATGTTATTTGTTTGTTAAGATATACGATTAGCAATGAGTTAAAGAACAGAATAAAATCAGATATCAACAAGTCTTGGAGATATTCCTTGATGTGTGCCACCAAATGAGGATATAATGAGTTCATAACCAAACTAAAAACAAAAACTGCCACACCAATCTTTATGCCTTTTTTTAAGACTCGTAATTAAGAAAAACAAAAGAAATGTCTTGTAGGGATAGGGATAGCTAGTAGTGCTCGGTTATAAAAGTAATTCTCCAACCATAATTTATAAACTTGGAGAGCGCTTTGTACTTTTTTATTCTTTCTTTAAACACTCGATCGACGGCCTAGCCCGTTTCAGAATTATTCTTACAGTACTTCTTCCCACTTCAGCTCTTGTAAAATTTGTATCTTTTTCTATACTGTAAGGCCCATAAATACTTGCCCAGTGCTATGGATTCCCTTCCCTCAGTATTTTACAGACTTTATCTGAGCCCATCTCATTAATTGTTGGTGACAACTCTCACCTTTTAAAAGTTAACTTATTGTATAAACGAAATTGTTAACATTTTATTTTATAATTAATTAATTTGTAAAAAGTATTTTAAATATTTTCAAAACGTATTTATCGAGTTTGTATCTATTTTAATTAAGGTATAAATTAAAATTATTATAATTATAAAGAAAGAATATAATGTCACTATGATATTTATTTTAGAATGGATTAGTATTTAGATCATATCAAGTCAATCAATGGCAGTTGTGATTTTAAATTATTATTTCTATATAGAAGTCTATGGCCTTTGCAATAAAAGTGCCTGGTGCCTCATTGCAGCTGTAACTATTACTTTAATGACACAGATGAATAGATTTTTCCAAATATCATATTATCCCTAGTGACAAAGTTCTCTATAAAACAAAAAATTTATTACAAAGATCGTACTTGGAGCCACATAAACACCATCATAGTAATTCTAAATAGGATAAATAAAGTTTTGTCTTGTACTATTAGATAAGGTAGTTTCTAGATAAATTGTAGATGTGGTATAATCTGGATCTTATAATTGTCATCCTAACAGATATTTAACTTAAATTAGGTGTGTCCTAATCGTTGCCGCTCCCACTTTAGGATTTAGTAGTTTTGTCGTTTTATATTGGCGTCAAAAAGAATGGTCAATCGCTCAACGAGGAGGCAGCACTTTCGATGCGACTCCTCGACCAAAAGAAAATATCATAACCAACGCATTGGACCGACCAGAACTATTTTGTTCCGAAGATGCTAGTAGATGACGTACTAAGAGCTTTAAGTACTTCGCAGCTGTTCAAGGGACAAAACGCAATTAATATGTACGCTACGTGCGAGGTCAGAATCGCATATTGTCCACAAGAAGTCTTCTCATTAGTCAAAACTGGAACAAAAGCTTAATCTTGAGTTCGTAAATGTTGGTTAGTTGGTTTTTTTTTTTTTTCCGATTCTCTGTTTACTCATTGGACCGACCAGAAAATATTGGATAACCCTATCCAAAAGTCGTTAAACGCGGTTATACCGGCTGATCGTTAAAGGTTACATCAACCCTTTTGATCGTTTTAACTCTTTCAATGCATGTTTCTCTGTGGTTGGATAAATGAGTAAAAGATAGATAATAATAATGTACTCTTTGAATTGTGTCCCTTTTCCAAGGAACGGTTGAAGCATGATAAAGCGTCACATCACCATTACAGTTATCGGATTCAGAGTTTCAGACGGACAAGTGTCAAACTCCGTCGGATCATCTTATCCTTCAATGATGTAACCCCAACGGCCAGGCGTTTTTAAAAGTTTCTTAAGATAATCCCGAAAGGCGAAAACGATGGATCAACTTGCATATGATTGTTATCTACTAATCAACTCGGTAACTTGTAAAAAATCAGGAACTTCCTCTTTTTCCCGTCTTTCCAATTTCTCCTAGCTCTGTTGGCCTATTTTTATTTTTTGACGCAATTATTTGGCCACATTCAAACATCAGATTTTTCAAGTAGGATCTTCTTTCTTTGAAAATACTAAACCGAAAAGAAACATCTGTAGTTGCAGTTTCAAAAAACAAAGTAGAAACTTTTGCACCGAGTGATGTGATGGTCATGACACTTGTAATATGTTTGGAATTCAATTCAACCAATTTTCAATATATTTGAATTAATGATTAAAAATTTTAATCGGTTTGGCCAGTTCATGAGACACTTTCGAAAATTTTTAAACCACAATTATCCAAATCGTTCATAAAGTATAATATTAATAATCAAAATCTTCAATACCTCCAAAAGAGAAATATTCCTAAAAGTATTCTTGTAACACAACTACCTAAGTTGTCACATAAATATATATTCACACAACTTTACTCAAGTAATCTGTTGGCCCCACCTAATCTTCACTCTATCAATGACGTACATTAAGGTTATCGACGTTCACTTGATCTCATAAAAAAATAGTGGCAAGGGTTGAGTTGTCTGCTCAGTAAGAGTAACCGACTATATCCTTAAAATCAAATAACTCAATATATAAATATAAAGCTTAGTCAAGTGATTAAAACATTCATATAACGAAGATACACAAATATTTATTTACACTCATAATTAACTGAATTCCCTAGACCCTGTTTAACCTAATAGAAGATATATGTTATGATATCTTATTATTTAATTTTGGATATTATTTAATAATTGGATTTAGTTGAGTTTATATGGGACTCTTCTAAAACAAGTTTGATCAGGTTTTAAATCCCAATTAAGATGAGATTTAAATATATAGTGGGATTATGGTTATCTAAGGAACAAGAATTCTGAAATTTTGAATTGATTATGGCAGTTGTAGTATGGTTGGGAGTTAAGTGTGTAGTGGGCTGAAAGTTATTTTTTAAAAAAAGGAAAAACGGTAGGTTTTAGGTGACTTGGTAGCTGGGATTCCAAGGGTTATTTTTAATGATGTTTAGCAGCTGATTGTGTTAAGATATAACTCTATCTGTTGCAAACTTTTCTGGGTGTATCACGTAACTTGGGCTAAATCTTTGGAGTTACGTTTTTTATTTGGTTGTTAGCCGTTTATTGGGTCTTCTTCCAGTTGTGGTTTTTCTCTTGATTTTTGTGTGACTTTAGTTGGGTGATCTGTGATCTGTGTTGTGTTTTTGGTTGATTATGTGACTTTCTACAGTTGGGTGTTCTTTTATTCTTGAACGACAATTAAAGGTGGCCTTTGGGAATTTTGCAATTGATTTCTTTTCTACTTTATGTATTATCCCTCTACTGCTATTCATTGTTGATGAAGTGTTGATTGTGTGACTGTCCTTTGTGATTTGTGGTGTGTGAAAATTCTAGCGGCTGACTATAATGGTACTCTCAGTGAACGACTTTTTGATTTGTCATTGAAGGAGTTGAATTTATTAGGGAAGCTATTTTTCTTATCTCAAGTGTATTCATTAATGTTCTTTATTATTTTAATCACTTAAGTTGTTTGCTTATTATATTTATCATTAAAAGTTGTTGAGAAAATCCTCTATTGAGGTTAGCACGAGTTGGTCGTATTATTAGGTGTGAATTACTTTCACGGATTGTGAGGATGAAGGATAATGTCAAGGTTTGATAAAGCCTTATATAAAATTATAGTCGTTAGTGAACATATTAAGATGGGTAAAGGCCCTGCGGATAAAGTGTGTCGAATTGTGTTAACAAATTTTTGATGTTGATTTGTATATGTGTGTATAATTTTTTATTTTTGATTATGCTAGAAATAACTGCGGTCGAATAAGAAATTTCGTGAAACTACATCCTTTCGAAATTTCAATTGGTATGAGAGTGGGTCACTGAATCAGAACTTGATACAACAAGTTGGTGCAAATCGGTGTTTCGCGAATATGGCTACAAGAAAAGAAGCATCAATTACTAGGCCTCCACTATTGGAGGGCTTCAATTATCTTGCATGGAAATCTCAGATGAGAGTATTTATTCAAGCACAGGGAATAAGAAGAGTGGAACTCAGTGTTACATAGTTAGATATATCCAGTTATAACTGATCACAAGTGAGAAGTGGTATTGAAAGATCCATCTGAGTAGATAAGAGCTGAAGAAGAGAGAACACCTAGAAACTCTCAAGCCATGCATGCCATCTTTAGTGCCATTGATGAAGGTCGTTTTTCAATGATGTCAGCTTGTGAATCGGCAAAAGAAGAGTAGAACACTTTGCAAAATATACATAAGGGATCAAAATATCTGATAGCCTCAAAACTTCAGATGTTGGCAGTGAGATTTGAAGAGCTGAAGATGGATAAGAGTGAAACTATTGGAGATTTTCATGAGAGACTGCGTGACATAACAAACTAAGCACATCAACTCGGGAAGAAGTATTCTAACCTAAAATTTGTTAAGAAGACACTGAGATCATTACCTCTAAGATTCATACCAAAAATTACAATCATTGAAGAGACTCATGATATCAATGAACTGTCGTTGGATAAGGTAATTGGGATTCTTACAAATTTTGAGATGAACTTGTTGAGGGATAAATGAAAGAAAAGCAAAGGATTAACATTGCAAGCTGGAATTGGTGAACTTGTGAATGATATAGGAGAAGAATCCGACGAGAATGAGGATCTAGTATTATTGACAAGGAATTTCAGTAAGTGGTTAAAGAAAGTGAAAAATGACAGACCTGAGTTTAAGCAAAACGATGGAAGTTCATCGAACAACAACTTCAAACAATAAGCTAAACTCAAAAGGGTGAAAGAAAAGTTAAGAAAATTCAATGTCATGAATGTCAAGGCTTCGGACATGTGCAAGCGGAATATTCTAATACCTTGAAGAAGAAAAAAAGGAAGTTCTATACCAACACTTGGAGTGAGAATGAATATGAAAGTGAGTATGGTAGTGAAGATGAATTTGTAAGTAATGCTGCGTTAGTTGCTTTATATAACATAAGTCCAATTCTTGTTTAGCAGTAACAAAGAAAGAAGAAACTGTTGATGAAACCGTAGATAAATTAGTTCAAAATTTTGGAAAAATACAGATGAATCATTTCAAAGCTTAATTTCAGATCATGATAGTGATGACAATGATCTAGACAACAAAGATGAGGATATTTATAAAGCATATTAATTAATGTATGCAAAGTGGGTGCTATCATGTAAGAAGAATGAAAAGTTAATGAAGGAAAACTCTACTATGAAGAACATCATTCAAGCTCTAGAGAAGAAATTATTGTCTACAATAGATGAGTTAATGAAACAAAGTTGAAGCTGGTTAGTACGAGAAAAGGGATAAGAAGGTTAAATGGAGGTACCAAAAAGTTAGAAAAGTTGCTAAAAATCACTAAGATCAAAGGAGATCTCCAAGGTATTGGCTACAAAGATGAATGCTTTAAGTCGAATGATGAAATAATGATACAATCAGATCTGTCCAAAGGAAAATCGTAAGGAAGAATCATAATTTCATACCTATATGTCATTTAGTGGAGATGTTAGGCATATAAGGCTAAGATGCTACAAGTTGTTACAAATTTTGTTTCAAAGGACCCAAAATAAAAAATCTATACACTCCTCACAAAATTTCCAGCAGCAGCCTATGATACCAAAACACATTTGGGTTAAAATGAGTCAATTGAAAGCTCTTGTAATTCTTAAATCCATGAAGGCTACTTCTCATAATGGTTGGTATTTTGACAGTGGATGTTCACGTTATATGACAGGAGAAAGGAGCTACTTAACTCATTATCAAATTTGTATAGATGGGCATGTGACTTTTGGTGATGGAAAGAAGGCTTCAGTGATTAGTAGAGGGACATTATGCATGGATGGACTACCACACCTTAAGAATGTACTTCATGTTGATGGATTAAAAGATAATTGGGTGAGTATAAGCCAACTCTGTGATGATGGTTTGTTGGTTAAATTTACAAGTGATGAGTGCAAGATGTTAATCAAATAGGGAGAATGTCTTGTGAGTGGAAGGCGATCAGCAGACAATTGTTATATATTGCAGGTCACCACTACTTGTAAATCAACCTCATATGATGGCAATATAGATCTATGGCATATGGCATCACAAGCTTGGGCACATTAATTATAAGATTATTAGCTAGTTAAAGAAATTAGAAGCTATGAAAGGTTTGTCCACAATGAACAAAGAAGAGAAGACCGTATGTAATGCATGTCAAATGGGTAAACAGATGAGAGTGCCACATAAAAATGTTAGACACGTTACTTTCTCACGTATATTAGAATTAATTCACATAGACTTGGTTGGTCCAACGCAATATGCTAGCATTGGTGGAATGAGATATTTTCTAACTTGTGTTGATGATTATTCTAGATATACTTGGGTATTGTTTTTGAAAGAAAAATCAGATGCCTTTAAGAATTTTAGAAGCCTATGTGTGCAGGTCATGAATATGAAAAATATGATAATGTTGAGAATCTGATCCGATCATAGAAGGAAATTTGAGAATCCAAACTTCAACGATTTTTATGACAAAAATGGTATCATGCAAGAGTTTTCAGAACCTAAAACTCCATAACAAAATGAGGTTGTAGAGAAGAAGAATTGAACTCTTCAATAAATGGCTAGATCTATGTTGAATGGAAGAAAAATGTCAATGTGATTTTGGGCGGAAGCAATGAATACGACATGCTACATATGCAACACAGTTCATCTTAGAAGTATCTTAAACAAGACATCTTATGAACTATGAAAGGGAAAGAAACCAGATATAAGCTACTTTCATGTTTTTGGAAGTAAATGCTATATGCTTAGAGATCAGGAACAACTCAGAAAATTCAAAAGCAAGAGTGATAAAGAGATCTTCATTGGATATCCAACCCACAGTAAAGCATACCAAGTGTTCAATCAAAGAACTAAGAAAGTGTTAGAGTCCATAAATGTTGTGATAGATGATATGTCTCAATAAAATGGTAATGTGCAGAAGAAAATTCATAAAACTAGCCTTACAGACCAACTCAAATAAGCAACGTGAGAAGGACCAAAAACTTACCTAGATCTGCAGTTAGTTGTTGTTGGTGAAGAAATTGTCCGAACAGAAAAGTTGTCAGTTGTTTTGGATGATGAAACTACCAAGACACTTGATACGGAAATAATTCATTTGAACAGTCAAAATTTGAGAGAAGATTATTTGAATTGGGATCCTCGCTCACGAATCAGAAGAAGCCATCTAGTTGAGAGAAAAATTGGAGAAATTAGTGAGAGAAGAAAAATAAGGGAAAGACAAAGAGTAGATTATCGTGAACTCGTGAGACTTTTTCCTATACTTCTTCATTCAAGCCTAAAAATGTCAAAGAAACTTTACAAGATGAGTTCTGGACAGTAGTTATACAAGAAGAATTGACTTAATTTGCTCATAATAACGTTTAAGAATTGGTGTCAAGACCATCTGATGTGAATGTGATAGGAACAAAATGGGTATTTTGTAATAAAACTAATGAAAAAGGTAATGTGATTAGAAATAAAGCAAGGTTAATGGCTCAAGGCCACTTTCAAATTGAAGGAATTGATTTTGACAAAACTTTTGCACCGGTGGCAAGACTAGAGTCAATTAGACTACTTTTGGGTATAACATGTGTGAAAGGCTTCAAACTTTATCAAATGGATGTGAAGAGTGCATTCTTGAATGGGTTCATACAAGAAGAGGTATATGTTGAGCAGCTGAAAGAGTTCATTGATTCAGTCTATATTGATCACATTTTTAAGCTAAAGAAGGATCTTTATGGTCTCAAACAAGTGTCAAGGGTTTGGTATGAAAGGCTCAATCAATACCTACTTAAGCAAAGCTATAAAAGAGGTAGTGTTGACAAGACCCTATTTCTTAAAAATTCAAATTTAATTTGATGATTACTCAAATTTATGTTGATGATATTGTGTTTGGTTCCACTCATCCTAAAATGGTGGACAAACTTGTGGATTTAACGGCACATGAATTTGGTATACATGTGACTCCATGTCTTATCTAGCTCGGTATAATGATGCGGAAGCACTTCTGGGGGTTGTTTCTTCTTGTGTAACAATCTGATTTCATGGTATAGCCAAAAGCTAAATTCTATTTCATTATCAACCATAGAATTGGAATATATTGCTGCAGGTAGTTGTTATTCGCAATTTCTTTGGATGAAACAGATGTTAGAAGATTATGGAATTGATCAGGATGTGTTAACAATCATGTGTGATAACAAGAGTGCTATAGACATCTCGAATGATCCATTTCAACATTCGAGAGAAAAACACATTGACTTGAAGTATCATTTTATTTAAGAGCTCGTGGGAAACAAAATAGTTACTCTTTCATATGTGTCTACTGAAAAACAATTGGCGGATATCTTTAAAAAACCTCTTAACTTATTCAGGTTTGAATTTCTTCGAGGAGTTTTGGGATTATATGCTTTAAACTTTTGGTGTACTTTTTATTTAAAAAAAATGGGGAAAATCCAAAACGAGATTAAAATCTCTAATTTATCTTCTTTCATTTTGAGTTGTCACCCATTAAAATTTCATTCCCTCCCTTCTTCGTTTTGTATTTTGGTTTGTATTTTGGCTCTATTGTCTTCCCTTTTATGATAGTTTCACCTCTCTCTAATCATTTTTGGGTTTCTCTCTCTCAAATCTTTCTCTATTTCTCTACACCGATGACATCCATCTTCATTTTACTTGGGTTTTTTATTTTTGGATTCCAAATGAGAAAGGCAAACCATTAAGCTTTATCCTCTGTGGTGGAGAAGCCACTATCAGCAACTACTCCCTCCACCGTCGGTCCCACTCAATGCTCCAGTTGACTTTAGCTTAATCTGACACATGGGAGACCAATAAGTCTTCCTTGGAAGTGCTAATTGAGATTCTCGACACCTCCTCTATTCGGGAGAAGATATCGGGTCATAAGGATGCTCTAAGTGTGCTATCTTCTTTGATAGAGAATTCTGAATCTGATATCGACGAGGCTCCCATTGAGGATAATGTTCCTAGCTCTACAATTGTGTCACCATCAAATGCCCTTATTGTTGCTCCTTAAAAATTGAAAAAGAAATTGGCTCGAAAATCATTCTGACCACCACGATAAGGCACCCCAGTCAGATTGTTGATTGATGATGTTGTGTCCTATAAGTCCTACACCTCCTCTGTAGCACAAAAATGAGATACCATCACAAACATCGGGTTAGTTATTGACCATCCTATACATTTGGATGACTTTCAGCAGTTTCATTTGGATGTTCTATTGTTTGAAAAAAACTTATTGCAAGCTACATTGTTACCTCAACACTTTGATTTTGCTTTGGTAAAAGAATTCTACTATAATTTGGATAAAGATCTCTAGACTAAATTTGCGTGTGCTATCGACTAGTGTATGTGATAGGTAGATTGATTCAATTTGATCCTGATAGATTGAATTTATTTTTTGGGATTTAATAATCAGCTTAAGAATTTTGCTTATAGTGATGATTGAAATGTGTCAAATGATATGATGACAACTGTGTTAAATGGGGGTAGATTAACAACTTGACCATCTACTTCAATTTTGCGTGCTTCTATGTTGACACAAAAATACTTTGTGATTCATAAGTTGGTATTGTGGTTGCTGAGTACACATATGATTTTGGTTTATTCGACGCAAGCTAAGCTTATTTACTCCATCAGAATTAGGGAAATTTTCAATTTGGGCAGACTTATCATTGAAGCAATGTTGGCAATTATTGTTAAGCCTTATTCTTTGTTATACTTTCCATGCTTAATCACTTAATTTTTATATGAAAATGGTGTTCCTTTGTTGGATTCGAGTGCTCTTGAACCGATGACATTGATGAATACTTCGCCATGAATCTTAAATGTAAATAAGCAAGCTTGAGTGGTGGATTTGCCCTATACTTTATCTGGACCTTCTAATGCATCGACTTCTTCATCCATCAATCCTCATGCTACTCTGTTTAATGAAATTGATCAGAATGAAGGTATTTTCCAATTAGGGATTGATGCTCTTCGTCAACTGAAGCAAAAGGTTCTTTAGTTTTCTGATGCTTCTTGATTGTATTTTTTGACATCTTTTATTCCAAGGGGGAGAACACTATGTTAGAACATTCATTTTTGATTTGTTTAGGTTCTGTTAATTTTGGATATTTGTATCTTTGGATAATTGACTATGTTTGGATCATGTTGACTGATTAAGGGAGAGTTCTCTTGTGGTTTGTCAATTTAATATTATATGTCAAATTATCTCCTTTAGGGACAAATTTCAAATATGTGACAAATAATGCCAAAAAGGGATAGATTGTTAACATATAGGTTATGATATCTTATTGTTTAATTTTGGACATTATTTGATAATTAGACTTAGTTGGGTTTATGTGAGACTCTTTTAAGACAAGTTTGATAAGGTTTTAAATTCTAATTAAGATGAGATTTAAATATATAGTCTATTTTAGGATAATGGCTATCTAAGGAAGAAGAATTCTAAAAATATGAATTGAATATGACAGCTATAGTGTGGATGGGATTTGTTGGCCCTCATATTTTTTCTCTAGTTAAGCATGATTTAAATAAATTTTGAGGTACTGATGGATTTAATTTTTGGGAGTTATTATTATGTCAATGTTAGTATGATTATGTAATATTGGTAAATTGAATTAAAGTATTAAGGTAATAAGGATGTTCAAGGGCATTTTTGGAAGACCACTTAAAGATAAAAGATACAAGGCATATAAGGAAGGGCAAAATGGACAATTTAGAATCATTAATGGAAAAATTGAAATAAGAAGTGATGGCTTGCTTTTTAAGGAAGAAGCAAAAACGAAATTGGGAGAAAAGAAACAAAGAGAAGAGAGAAAGAAGAGAGTTCGGTGGAGAAGAGAGGAAAGAAAGAAGAAAAAGCTAGGTTTTGATATTTCTTAGTCCTAAAGAGTGATTTTGAAGTTATTCAAGAAGGGAAAAAGGTAGAAGATGACGAGAGCTTCCTTTAGAGCCAACAAACTCTTCATTTGGTGAAGATTCAAGATAAGTTGGATTTTAATCTTTGGATTTTTAAAAGGGTTTTGATTTATATAGCTTAAGAAACGTATGAGTTTAAGGATTCTAGGATCAATTTTAGTGAATATGTCTTGTGGGTTCTCTAATTTGAATCCTTATTGATATGAGAATTTTGTCTTTGATAAAGGAAATCAAAGGAGGCAAAAGGAGCGAGAGCAAGGACATTTTTTAGCAAAGTTTCAAGAAAGGAAATTAAGATGGGTATACGTTTATAATAGAATTAATAAGCCAACAAATGTTTTCTTTGAATCAAGGAAATTTAATGTTTTTAAATTGCATCATAAATGTTGCATTTGGTGCTTCTTAAATGAATTGAGAATTTGCTATGTGTTTGGTATGTGAATTAGGATGATGATTTGTGAAAATACTTTCAAAATGATCATTTTGAAAAGATACATGTTTAAGAAATCATGTTTTCAGAAATAGTTTTCGAAATATCTCATGTTCATGAAAAGTAAGTTTTCAAGAATATGCCATTTGGGCAAATGGTTTCCCATTCATGAATTATACGTTATGTGGGTTTGGTGTAATCCATTCAAGAATGTCACGTGCACGTTGATCAAGTTAAAGGCTTCTCCGGCCTGCCCGCTAGTGATATGGAGCTCCTTCATGAACTCCCTCAAGTTTACACCTACGCAAAACCACTATGTGGGATTGTGATAGTGCCTCAAATTTACGACTACACAGGACCATTATGTGGAAATGTGTAGTTCGTCATGTTTATGGATTTACCCAAACCATTTTGATGTGCTTATGTGCTTATGAGAAACTTAAGACAATGGGGAATAAATGTTCTGAAGAGGCCAAATTGAAATTCCGATTTGAGGGTTCCTAAAATCTGTTTGAAAATAGGAGAAATGAGTTCGTTTTTGACAATTAACTAGTGTCGACACGTCACCCATTTGGGATGATGGCTAATGAGGGTTCATTGAAATAACCCTACAAGATAATACACACGCTCAAGTCTTATAATTTTCAGAGCAAGAGTTGGGCTCCGAAAACAGGGTCCAACACTTTTATTTTTTATAACATAATTTTGAAAAAAGTGCAAGTGATCTAACTCTTTATGTGAAGAAACATAATGCTGATTTTCTGATTATATGTTTGTATATTGATGACATAAACTTTACTGGGAACTCAGTTCAAATGATGTAGGAATTTGAAGAATCAATGTAGTCTTTTGAAATGTCTAACTTGGGGTTATTGCATTATTTTTTTAATATTGAAATGCCATAGGATTTAAATGGTATATTTATCTCTCGAAAGAAAGGTGACTTGTTGAAAAGAGTTGGCATGGAGAATTGCAAGGTTGCAAAAACACCATTGAATATGAATGAGAAGCTACGTTTTAGTGATGGTGCTGAAAGGGTGAATGAAAAACATTTCAGAAGTATTGTTGGAAGGCTTATGTATCTTACAAATACAAGACCAAATATTATTTATAGTGTCAGTCTTATTTCAAGATTTATGCATAATCCAAGTAAGTTACATCTTGGAGCAACTAAGAGGATTCATCGATATATGCAAGGGACTTCACATTATGGCATTCGATATTCAAGAGGAAATCTTATAACTCTTACTGGATTTACATCAGTGATTGAGCTGCATGTGCAGAAGATAAGAAGAGTACAATAGGTTATATTATTAGCCTTGGTTCGGGTGCAATTTCCTGGTCATCAAAGAAGCAACAAAATATTGCTCTTTAAAGCACAGAAGCGGAGTATACAACAACTGTAACTACTGATTGTCAAGTAGTTTGGCTGAGAAGGATTTTAAAGGATTTAAACTTGGAGCAAAAATATCCGACTAGAGTGTTTTGTGACAATAAGTCAACAATTTCAATATCTAAAAATCCTATTCAGCAAAGAAGAACAAAACATATTGAGACCAAGTTTCATTTCATTATAGAATTGGTTGCAAAAGGAGAAGTAGAGCTAGTCTACATCAACACTGATGATCAACCTCTAGACATTCTGACAAAAGCTTTGCAAGAGAATAAGTTCAAGAACTTTCAAATTATGATGGGTGTATAACCTTTGAATTAAAGGGGGGAGTGTTAAATAATTTATTATATTTTTTTTATCAATGTTTGCTGAGATTGATAGTGTTTTCAAAATTTAGTTAGAGATTATTTTAGAGTAGATTCTCTTCAGATCTAGCTGTCAAATAAGATGCATATTAACTATTTGTTTAAATTTTTGTTTGGAAATTGATAAGTGTAAACTACATCGTATTTTAGGGTATAGTTTGATATGTGTTTAGTCGTTAATTCAATCATTTAGCATGTGTTTAGGTTAGAATTGTGTTAGTTTGTTAATTATTTATGTTTTTAAGTGTTTTATAGGTTAGTACAAGTTATTGAGCTTAAATATTATGTTTTTAAGGTACCTTAATGTATTTTCTAGTGTTGTAGGGTCAACATCAGAGAATAGAGGAGTTTCAGAGACATTCGGGCTGAAATAATAGCCCACGATCGTGACAGAAGCTCCAGATTTGGCCCAAGATCATGGCCTACATGTCACGTTCGTGAAAGAAGCCTAAAGAATGGCCCATGATCGTGGCCTGCATGCCACGAACATAACAGAGGCTCAAATGCGAGCCATGATTGTGGCCTACATCTGGCAAACCCACAGACACTCATAAACGTCAAGTTTTGAGGGATTTTTTTGAACCTTTTAGACTCCAAAAAATCCTTAGGGTTACCCAAAACACAAGAGGATATAAAAAGAACAAAAAGAGGCAGAGAAAAGAGTTTTGTTGCATCAACCACCTTGAGAAACCCTATAGAGAGATCATTAAGAGATAGAGGAAGAGAAGAAGGAAGAGAGAAGAGGAGAAGAAGTTGATTCAGAGTACTTCTTGGATCAGGAGGTTTCCCAACGGCCCAGCCTCCTGTCATCCATTTTAGATTGTATTTCTTATTCTTTTTAGTTTTATTATTATATAGAATTAGATTGAACAGTTGATTATAGGATCTAAAATGTCGAGGATGTTTTAAACTCACTTTTGAAATTTTATCTTGAATTAATGAGAATCTGATTGTTTATGCACTGATTAGATATTATTGTGGTTTGATAATGTTATTGCATAATTCATTAAATAAACTGAGATGGTGAATCAAATGAAAAATGATTGAATTGGACTAATGAGAGTTAGGTGATTTAATAGAAACCAAAATTAAATCAGATCGATAATTTGTGCGGAGAAAGATCTTATATAGGTTTCCGATAGTTTATTGGAGAACTTCAAAACTAATTAGGGTTTTGGATAGGTTGTGAATTGAAAGATTGCAACCTCCATAATCTGATTAGGGTTTATGATTTAGGGTTAATGGTTATAACTCGAGAGAGAGTAATCAACCCTAGGATAGTCTATAACCAACAAACTGATAATTCTTAATCAGTTAGGTTATCATTAAGGACACGTAATGATAAGTGTGAATTGCATCATGTTTTAAGGCTTAGTTTTATACGTATTTAATTTTAATTCATTCATTTAGTATATGTTTAGGTTAGAATTGTGTTAGTTTGCTAATTATTTATATTTTAAGTGTTTTATGGGTTAGTAAAAGTCTTTGAGCTTAATTATTATGTTTTTGAGGTACCTTGATGTATTTGTTAGTATTTCAGGGTCAACAGTGAAGAACGAAGAAGTTTCAGAGATATTCAAGCCAAAACAACGGCCTACAAATGTAGCACAATAGGCCATGATTGTGACAGAAGCACTAGAGTTAGCCCACGATTGTGGCTCATATGCCACGATCATGACAGAAACCCAAGACATGGCCCACGATCGTGGCCTGCTTGCCACTATCATGATAGAAGGCTCGAATGTGGCCCACGATTATGGCATGTAGGACCACAATTGTGGCCTACGTCAAGCAAACTCACAGACACTCAAAAACTTCAAGTTTCGAGGATTTTTAGACCTTTTTGACCCTAAAAAACCTAGGGCTACTCGAAACACAAAAGTTATTTAAAGAATAAGACAAAGAAAAGGAGGTAGCTTTTGTATCAGCCACTTTTAGAGAAATCCTAGAGAGAATTGTCAAGAGACAGAGAAAGAGAAGAAGGAAGAGAGAAATGGAGAAGAAGTTGATTTGATGTACTTCCTAGATTAGGAGTTTCTCGACATCACTGCCTCCCATCTCTATTCAGATCGTAATTCTTGTTTAATTTTCATTTTTATTATTGTATAGAATTGGGAATAATAGTAAGATGATAGGATTTGTGAATGTTGAGATGTTCTAAACTAACATTCTAGGGTTTTATCTTTAATTTAATGAAATTTGATTGTTTATATTTTTACTGGATTTATTATGATTTAATTTCTACAATTGCATAATTCGGTGGCAAATTGAAAGGGTGAATCGAGTGAAAATAATTAAATTGGGCTAGAGAGTTAGGTAATTTAATAAAATGAGAATTAAATCAAATCAGTAAATTGTGCGAAGAGAGATCTTGCATAAGTTTCCGATAGTTTTTGGATAACTTTATATCTAATTAGGGTTATGGATAGATTGTTGATCGAGAGATTGAATTCCTATAATCTAATTAGGGTTTATAAATTAGGGTTAATGGTTATAACTTGAGAGAGAGTAATCAACACTAAGACTATCTAGAACCAATAATCCAGTAATTTATAATCGATTAGGTTAGCATTAAAGATAGGTAAAATTTTCCTTTTCTCTCAATTGGTAGTTCTTTAGGTTGATTCTTGAGTGTGCGTTGTAAGTTTTAATTAATCAAGGTTAATTAATTAAAATTTACACACATCAGAAAACCATGATCAGGTAAAATTTCCTTTCTCTCAATTGGTAATTTCTTTCAATTGATACTTAGGTGTGTTGTAATTGCTTAATAATTACTATATTCATATTTGATTCTTAATTTGATTGATTGAATTAAATTTTTGTTTTTAGTTTGATTGCATCTTGGATTTCTGTTATTATTTCTAACCTTAGATTTTAGGATTACATTAACTCCCTTCTCGTGGGATCGACAACTTTGATACTACGCTAGCGAGCCGTGTGCTTGCGAATTATCGAGGGTTAATATTAAAACTTACACACAACCAAACCCCAGTCATTAATTGGTTTGGGTTTTGTGTATGGATAATTGTATTCTTGTTAGCATTCGATTATTTGTGTATGAACCCATTGGATATTGTGAAAAGATGATTTGAATGTGTTCATTGGATCATTTTAAACCCATTGCTAGAATTTCAATATAATCCGTAATTGTTATATTTGAAATGTTGAATTAGAAAACGAAAGCAAGCTATATTTGGAGAACCGGTAGATTTCAAAACTTTTTAGAAATCATATTTGCAGCGAAAGCAATATATCCAAGTCATCATGCCAATCCATAAATGATACGGTATAAGGATAATAATAAACATAAACAAGATGAAGAGTATTACCGACTCCTTTGTTACAACTTTAATTCCTCGCTG
>JAOSBK010000009.1:21557849-21568282 GCA_027568895.1 Erythroxylum shatona | reverse complement strand
TCACAATTCAACCCCCCCTTCTTGTGTATCTTGATCTTATTATTGTTCAATATATTGACGTGTGATTCACTTCAGTTACTTATAATGAGTTAATTTGGGTTATTGGCAATGGTAACTACTTTTATATGACATCAATGAAGGATTTCTTCACATCTTACACTTCAAGTGATTATAAGTGTTTAAGATGAGTAATGATGGTCTATCAAAGATTACCAACATTAAGACTGTTATATTAGAGACCAATAATGGCTTAAAGTTACTTTTGAAAGATGTTATACATACACATGATATTCGTTTAAATCTGATTTCTACCAATGTTCTTAAAGATGAGGATGGTTATTTCAATATATTTAGGGATAGTTAGTGTAAGATCATTAAAGTTTCTTTAGTTATGGCATGTGGAAAGAAGTTTTTAAGTTTGTACTAGACTAAAGTTTTAATTTTCGTTGATACTATTAATATAGTTAAAAGTGATATCTCTTCAGAGTTATGACATAAGACTTAGCCATATTAGTAAGAAAGGACTTTATTCGTTAGCCAAAAGGAATCTATTTTCGAATTAAAAAGGTGTAAGAGTACTAAAATATGATAACTGCTTGGCTAGTAAACATAACAGGGTTTCCCTCAAGCGCCATCCTCCTTTTATAAAATTATAATTACTCGAGTTGGTGCATTCAGATTTTTGTGGTCCAATAAAGAAAAGAATTATAAGAAAAATTTGGGTGTATGTCTTGAACTCAAAAGATCAGATATTTTTTGTATTTAAGTAGTTTCAAGATTTTATTGAAAGAGAATCTAGAAAGAAGAAAAGCTATACTTATACTGATAATGATGGTGAGTACAATGGACCTTTTGATGAGTATTGTAAACGAATAGGGTATTAAATACCAAAAAATGCCTCTTAAGACTTCTCAGTTGAATGGCCTAGTAGAGACCATGGACATGATATTAGTAAAGAGAGTTAGCTGTTTTCTTTCAAAAGTAAAGTTGCCTAGATCTTTGTAAGGTGAGGCTTTGTAGACTACTGCATATGTTATTAACTTATCTCCTACTATTTTGCTAAGTGAAGTTCTTAATTGTGTGTGGTATGGTATGGAAGTTTCCTATAACCATTTGTGTGTTTTGGTTATAAAGCCTTTATAATATTCCAAAAAATGAGAGGTCTAAATTAGATACCAAAATGAGGTAGTGTATCTTCATTGGTTATGAAATGAAGAGTTTACAAGTTGTATGATCCAGTTAAAGAGAAGCTTATCAGAAGTTGTGATGTTATTTTTATAGAGAATCAAATTATTGAAGATATTAACAAGGCAGAGAAGTAAAAGTCTCAAGATTCTGATGACTTAATTAATTTTGATCTAGCTCTATAGACATATCCTAATATAGTTTATTTTGGAAATAAGAATAATTTGGAGAATCATATTCATTATGATCAAATTGAAGATGTTGATAGTGATGTTATTAATGATGTAAATGTTTTTGTTCTTGATGTTATTAATAAATTTGTAGTTCTACTTAAAAGTTCTATAAGAGAAAGAATCCATCCTCTTATTATTCATCTGATGAATATATGCTTTTTAGTGATAATAGAGAACTTATAAGCTATGAAAAGGCTATATGTAGCTACGAAAGATGAGATAAAACTTTATATGACAACCACACTTTTAAGTTATTTAGCTTGTTTAAGGGTATAAAAGCATTACAAAATCGATAGGCTTATAAAGTGAAGAAGGAAGAGAATTCTTCTCTTTTATGATACAAAGACAAGTTAGTTGTTAAAGTCTTTAAACAAAAATAAAGAATTAATTTTGAAATGATTTTTTGGCTTATTATTATGATGTATTCCATTAGATTTGTTCGTAATTTGGCAGCCTAACTTAATTTGGAAGTTAAACAATAAAATGTTAAAACTGCTTTTCTTCATGGTGATTTAAATGAGATTTATATGGAGTAGCTAGAGAGTTTTGTAGTAAGGGTAAGTTGAACTAAAATTTTAAGTTGAATAAAAGCTTATATATTTTGAAACAAGTTCTAAGACAATTTTACAAGAAGTTTGAGTCAGTTACGATCAAGCAAGGATATAAGAAGAATACTTCTAATCACTATATATTTGTTCAAAAATTTTTTGACAATGAATTCATTATTTTGTTACTTTATATTGAAAACATATTGATTTTTAGTCATAATGCTTCTAGAATTAACATAATGAAAAAGGACCTTAATAAGTCTTCTATAATAAAAGAATTAGGACCAATATGATAACTTATTGGCATACAAATTATACGTGATAGAGAAACAAATAAATTATGGTTATATCAAGAAAGGTACATTAGGAAAATACTTTAGCAGTCTCTTATGAATAAAGCTAATGTGGTAAGCATACCTATTGCTTCTCACTTTAGGCTTAGCACTAGACAACTCTTATCTAATGAGAAAGAAAAAGAAGACACATGGAATATTCTTTGTGCAATCACTAAGGAAGTTTAATGTATGTAATGGTTTACACAAAGCTAATATCCCTCATGCATTTGATACAGTTAGTCATTTTCTCTCAAATCTAGGTAAAATCATTGAAATGTTATAAATTGGATTATGAGATATCTTCGAGACACTTCCAATTTAAGTCTATGTTTTGGAGTAAGAAGTCCTATTCTTTCTAGGTATATTGATTCAAACATGGTAGGTGTTATAAAGGTTTTTCTAGGTACTGAATCAATGTTACGCCTACTCCTTCCTATGATAATCTCACTTAGGTCCATTTAAGCAAGACTCATCCTTCCCACATGATTGTTGACCAACAAAACCTTGTTCTCAAATGCCTTCCTCATAGTGTTTACTCTAACACTCTTGCAAAAATACTACATAAATAATGGAGAATCATAGGTGTTAATGGGAAATTTATATTTAATTTTAGATATATAATTTAGTAAACTCTTGTCCATTTAATGTTTAAATTGCACTAATTAAGAGCTGTTTGTTTTAATTTTAGGTACATATTAGATTTGGAACCCCTAATACCATAAATCAAGAAAAGATTATAAATAAAGCAAGGGTAAAAACGTTAATGTTTTACCTACCTAAAAATGTTAACATTTTGGAAAACAAGAATCAGGTTTGGCATGAAAAAAGGAGGGTTAGGCGTGATTTAGAGGGGCTAGAATTATTCAAGAGATAAAAAAATAGAGAGAAGCATGGCTATTGAATAGGGAAGAAAAAATAGTAGCATCTAGTGGCAGCAAGGAGAAAAGAAACAAAGATTGTGGCTGTGGTTATGCATGATGTTAGGCGTAAATGAGTGAGCTAAAAGACAATCAATATATAGAGACAAAATAAGAGTTAGATGTAGCAAAAAGAAAAGAACGAAAAACAGTGAGTTGAGGGATGTGCAAAAAGTTGGCGATGTAGAGAAGTAGGAATAAAAAATCATGAGTGTGAGCTGAGTGACATTCCATACAATATCCTTGAAGTAGTTGGCAGTGGAGAGTGCATGAACCAAGGTAGCGTGAAAGGTGCACCAAACCATAATTTTAATTTGTCACATTAAGGTATAAGATAGAAGAGTTGAAGCAGCTGGTGGAGATAAAAACGTTGAAGCAGCTGGTGAAGATAAAATGTTGAAGCAGCTACGTTGAAGCAAGGTGGATAGCACAAGTAGTTGGTGGCAAAGGGACAACAACAAAAGCAGCAACTGGTGGACATTAAATGAAGGAAGATAACTACAAACGTGAAGGAGAGTGGCGTGAGACCAAATTGCAGAAGAGTGTTATGTATGAAATGCTGGAGGCGAAGAGAGTAAGGAATAACATGGCGTGCATGAATAAGGTGGACACAAACCTTATTTGTCACATCAATGAATCAGAGAGAAAAGAGAGAAGCTAGTCGTGGAGCATAAGAACGAGAGCAGCACAGGAGAGGTGGACCGTGAGTTTATTTGTCACATCAGTTACAGCAAATAAAAAAGGAGAAGCTGGCAGTGGTGAGAGCAGAGGACGTTGGTCAAGACGTGCTGAAGCTAGTGGCACGAGAAAAAACAGTTATGGGAGAAGGGGTGTTTTTTTTTATTTGTTTTTAATTCCTTATTTATTTTAATTGTGTGGATTTAATCAATGCAACCATATATTATGACCATGATTGATGTTGCATTGATGAATATGTGTGAATAAGGCTTTTTTTTGTTAAGGTTAAGATTGATATTGGAATAGGATAATTTTTGGTTGTATTGATTTTTGCTTGATTGAATGTATATTTATACCTAATTTAGCTTGATCACCTAGATTAAGGCCTTAGATGGTTGAATGTCATAACCAATGAGATTTAATTTGTTGGAAAATTAATCAAGCATACTTGATGTAACATCCCATTACCTATTTTAAGGCTAGAATTGTGAATTATGAGAAAGTATTGAGAAATTAAGAAAATGCACGTCATGCATAAACTAAACATGACATGCATATTTTTGCACATTCATATGATTGTATATGCATTCATTGATATTTCGGGTATAATTGAGTTATTAAATGCGATTAAAATGTGATTTGGCAATTTTGGTATGTTTAGGGTATTTTGGAATTTTTGGTGAATTTTAGAAAAATATTGTTTTATGGGTCAATTATAGTGTGATACAGGGAAATATATGTATTTGAAAAATGGCTTGTAGGTGTAGTGATAAGTGGCAAATGTGTTTAAGTGACAGATGTGAAACATGCAAAATAGCCACGTAGTTCAGTGTTAAGCAAAACCATTTATGCAGATCTCTCATTCCTTTATTGTGTGTTTCTCTACCGAAAACACCATCACTAAAACACTATCTTATTTATCCAGCATTCTGTACATTTGATTCACCCTTATTGTTGGAACTATTTGTTAAATCAAGTAAGTGACTTTGATGATGCTTTACTGTTGTTGATTTTGTACATGAATTTATTCCTGAGTGGCTTGAGAAGTGTGGTTTCAGTGATAAATGAATCAGATGAAAGATTTGTGATATAGAAATATGAAATAGGATCTGTTTTAGTTTGGAATGAGTGATGGAAGCGGGCTGGAAAATTGATGAATATACTCTGTTCTGGTTTAGAGAAAACCAAATATGGGTTGTTGTCACTGTACATGCATGAATCTATTAAGTATAAGTTGAAATGAATTTAAATGAGTTTCATGATAAAGAATGAAAATTGGGTAAGGTCGTGATATATTGAAGGTGGAAAAATGCTTTAGATGAAAGTAAGATAGATAAATAAATGCAGAAAATTGAAAATTGCATGTGTGAGAATTGAATTTTGATGATTAAGTGTGAATTTTGGATTTTTGAATTGTGTGTGTGTCGATGAGCTAAAAATGAGTTAGAAGAATTGTTTTGAATTCTATTTGAGTTAATTAATGTGAGAATTGACTTTTAGAAAATTTACAGCAGAGAGAGGAAGTGAATATGAAATTTCTAATTCTTGGTGTTTGAGTGGTAAACTTGAATTTGATTGTGTAGAGCTTGTAGTTGGAGTTATAAATGCAATATAGATGAATTAGGAATGAGTAAGTACGGAAATAAAAAGGAAAGTGGAAGGATTCGCTGGATTGATGAAGCTAGCGATCGTACAAATGCACTATCGTGACTTTCAATTGATTTTCTCTAAAGATATTATTTCTAAACATCCTTCAATCCTTTTGTTATAACTTCTTTACCCGATGTCCAAATGACATGAGACTTGAACCTTTGCACTCATAACACATTGCTCTACCTTTGCACCAAAAATTGTAGCAATCTGAAATTAGTTGAGAGAGATAGAGTGAAAAATGTGGGATGGGTCTGATAGATTATGTTCACAACATTTTTGTCCTTATCTGTCACACCCGTGATTTTTGTTCCTTGCACTAGTGAGTCAAACACACCTGTGACTTTTCTCCTTATCCTCATAAGTTTAATTGGTGGACTGATGTTTGTTTGTCACATCAAGTCACTATGCTCTCCAATAGTAACCGTGACTTTATTTTTGGTCTGAACACCCGAGAGAAATTGTAAACTGAATAATCCTATTTCTTTTGACCATAACTTCTTCTCTAGACATCAAAATGAGATGATCTTTGATTTGGAATAAACTAGAGACATAGGAATACAAATCATCTAAAGAAGTCATAATTCAGTCTCTAAAAAGTTCAATTTCTGGATAGAAGTTGAGTATAGCATACTGTTTCAAAATAAGAATAGTCTGAAAAATGTTTGAGGTATAACTTTCCAATTACTAAATCAAATTGAATGATTTGGTGTCATTAGAAACTTAATACATTGAAGAAAAACTTTATAGAAGGAAGTTTTACCTAATTTTGTCATTTATCCTATCAAAATGATTATGCAAAGTTGATTCGAAAGCATGTTGTTAGAAAAATATGAAGTGGTCAATAGGTTATGAAATTGATTTCATATTGTTTTTATTATGGTCTAAAATATAAGTACAAATGGCATTAATGAGAGTTTTGTTATCTGAATGATATGGTGGCAAGATCACAATAAGATACCCGAGATTTTCATTGAACATGCTTTGTGCATACTTTCTATACATTGACGTGCATAAAATAATATTTATACATTTATACAAGAGTGTGCTATTTGTAAATGTGTTTTGTATGATAAAGAGGAGCTCATTGGACGCCAGTTAGACATTGCTGGACCATCCAGGCAATAGCATATTGGAGCGTATTGTGAGTCAACCTCGATGATTTTCCTAGGATTAATTGAATTTGTTTAACTTCCAATTATAAAATGTTTATGATTTGTTATGAATTCTAGACTTTATGTCCAAGGAGTTTAATATTTAGGTATGTATTGGAAGTGCTTTGAATTGTTGTGAAATTCTGAATGATATTTGTATTCTCAATAAAAGTTGAATACCGGACTTAGGTTCGATGATTATAAGGTTTTGATTGTGCATCATATGTGACTGTCATATATGGCATATTTGATATTTGATGCATTTCATAAAATGCATGCTCAGATAAAGGCGCTGGGAATGGAGTAGCCAATATGAAAGCATTTGCACGTAGATCTTTGCTCTGTGATTTCTGATTCTACATGTAGAGCTATGGTTCGTGATTCTGTTCTGACTGAGCCCAATGGGCTAGTATCTGTACATGTATGTGAAAGGCGCTTAGTCATAACAATAATAACGAATCTGGAGTCTCATATGCATCTATATTTGTATATATATTTCCAGATTCGCAATGATTACATGACGTGCCATGATAATGTGAGTATTTAGACAAACATGTTCGGATTGAATATTTGTGAAATATGTGAATTGTGTATGTGATCTGGGTGAAATCATCAATGATAGTTTACTCATTGAGTTCACAAAACTCATAAAAATTGCAACATGGCTTTTCAGGTACGAGACAGGAGACTTAATATCTTATTCTAGATTAAAGGAACATTTTGGACTAAGTTATGGCTCAAAGGTCTGTCAGCTGACATCAAAAGAGTTATAGCTTTTATTTTGCAGTTTTTGCTAGAACCTATATGAGGTTTTGTAAATATTTGTTTAATGGAAAATAGTGTAAGCTTTTGTGAATGAATGCAATGAATGGTTTTAAAAATTTGATGACATTTAAATAAGTTAGTTGATGCCATGTGTAAGTTGGATTTGTTTTGCTTTAACATACCATTATCATAGGATATGTACTTGAATGTCCATGGATATTCGGATATATACCTTATGGTAGTGGGATGTTGCATTTTTGGTATCAGAGCATGGTTTGGCATCTTTAGGGACAAATATGAGTTGAGATATGAAGTGATCACACTTTTGTTTGTTATAGGTCACCTTCCATAGGAGATCATATTGGAGAGTCAGCTAACATGGAAGCACAAAACTCCCCATATGTGGTAGTAGGTGTGTTAAATGTTTTTCAATTTGAAGCATATGCATTGGTAGATCCAGGATCTACACACTCATTCATCACACCGCATCCGGGATCTAGATTGCCTTGTGAGAGAGAGATACTAAAATGTGGTTTAGAGGTGAGTACTCCAGTGGGTAGTACAATAGTGGATGGTGAGGTTTGTAAAAGGTTCATAGTTTGAATTGATCAGGCAGAGTTAGAAGCTGATCTAATTGTGTTGCAATTAAAGGAAATAAATGTAATTCTTGGCATGGATTGGCTTACAATTCATCAAGCTGTAATGAATTGTTACACTAAGGAAGTGGTTCTTGAATCTCCCAATCAACCGAGAGTGGTGTTTCGAGGAATTAGTCATGCTGTCTTAGCTCGACTAATTTCATTTATGAGTGTGCTAAAACTGATCTGAGGTGGATGTGAGGCTTATCTGGCCTACGTAGTTAACACTTAAAATGAACAAACCATTCATGATATTCCAGTTCTTAGGGATTTCCTAGATGTGTTTCTTGCAGAACTACTAGGTTTACCTCTAGAAAGGGAGACAGAGTTCACTACAGACCTTGTTCCAGGTACTGCTCCTATATTAATAACTCCATATAGGATGGCACCTGTAGAACTGAAGGAATTGCAAACCCAGTTACAAGAGTTGTTAGATAAGGGTTTCATATGGCCTGGTGTGTCACCTTGGGGAGCTCCGATATTGTTTGTAAAGAAGGATGGAACTCTGAGATTGGGTATTGATTACGACAGCTGAATCAAATCATAATGAAGAATAAATACCCATTGCTGAGGATTGATGATTTATTAGATTAGTTATAGAGAGCTCAGGTGTTCACAAAGTTTGACTTGAGATCGGGATATTATCAATTGGAAATAATTGAGGCTGATGTTCCCAAGAGTGCATTTAGAACAAGACAAGGGCACATCAAGTTTTTGGTAATTCCATTTGGATTGACTAATGCCACGAAAACTTTTATGGCTTTGATGAATAAGGTATTTCAACCTTATTTAGATCGCTTTGTAATTGTCTTTATTGATGACATTTTGGTGTACTCGAAGTGTAGAGAAGATCATACTGCACATCTAAGATTGGTTCTCCAGAGAATGAGGGAGAAACAGTTATATGCCAAGTTCAGTAAGTACAAATTTTGACTTGATCAAGTAGTATTTTTAGGTCACATGGTGTCTGGACAAGGCATTCAGGTTGACCCAAGAAAAGTCAAAGCGGATTAGTTAGTTATTATAGAAGGTTTTCCAAAGGGGTTTTCACTGATTTCAGCCCCTTTGACAAAACTTCTGAGCAAGAACATGCCTTTTAGATGGAATGATGATTGTCAAAGGAGTTTTGAGGAGCTTAAGCATCAGTTAACTAAAGCACCATATTTAGCTATTCCATCTAGCTCTGGAGGTTAGGTTGTGTACAGTAATGCTTCACTCCAGGGTTTAGGATGTGTATTGATGTAGCATGGTAAAGTAATAGCATATGCATCAAGACAGTTGAGATCTTATGAATTTAATTATCCAGTACACAATTTGGAACTCGCTGCAGTAGTATTTTCCTTGAAGATTTGGAGACATTATCTGTATGGAGAAACTTTTCAGGGATTCACTGATCATAAGAGTTTTGAAGTATTTGTAGAGCCAGAAGGAGTTGAATATGAGACAGAGGAGATGGATAGAATTGTTGAAAGATTATGATTGTATAATTGAGTATCATCCTGGAAAAGCTAATGTGGTGGCTGATGCATTAAGTTAGAATTCTAATAGTTGTATAGCTCAAGTTCAGTTATCGAGGCAACCGAGTCTAGTTCATTTGAGAACATTAAATATTGAATTGTGTGGGGGCATATTGAAACATCGATAGTTACATTAAAATTGAGACCCGTATTGCTGGGAAGAATCAAAGAGGCTTAGAGTAGAGATCCAAAAATAGTAAAGTTAATTGAAAAGTTGAAAGTGAATTTAGATTCTAATTTTGAAGTGAGAGATGATACATTATGGCTAAAGCAAAGATTATATGTACCTGATGTTGATAATTTAAGGAAGGAGATTTTAGATGAAGCACATGTAGCAGCTTATGCTATACATCCTGGTACTACCAAGATGTATAACACACTAAAACAGTATTACTGGTGGCCTGGAATAAACAAGCAAGTAGCGGAGTTCATTTCTAAATGTATAACTTGCCAGTAAGTTAAGGCTGAGCACCAGGCTCTAGTTGAAAAATTACATTCGTTACCTATTCCGGAGTGGAAATGGAGACATGCCAATTGGAGTCTTGAAAGTCGTCTTATATGCCCAAAGGGCAACATTAAGCTTGAGAGCCCAGTCTTTCTAATTGGGGTTCATCGTCTTCTCAAGAATGTCATTGATCTCTCGATTTGATATTTCAGCTTGGCCATTTGACTATGGGTGGTAAGGTAAAGCAACCTTGTGTCGAACTCCATATTTAGTTAAAAGATTACCCATAAGCTTGTTGCAAAAGTGGGTACCTTCATCACTAATAATGGCCCTTGGAGTGCCGAATCTTGTGAAAATATTTTTCTTGA